>UPTC01000545.1:0-34245 GCA_900537255.1 Acanthocheilonema viteae
ACAAATAAATAAACAAATAAATAAACAAATAAATAAACGAATAAACAAACAAACAAAGGTTAGCAGTAAATATTCTCATGAAAGATAATCTTTTACATGCATACAACACTCATATATTTACACTGGGGACAGTTAAGATGAGATGAGAATAAATTTTCGAACAAAATCTCTCTCACCTCCTCTCTCTCTCCCTCTCTCTCTCTCTTTCTCACAAAATGATGACTAACTGACAGTATGATATGACAGAAGAAAAAAATCGAAGAAAAAAATGTATTTTTTAATATAATCAAGTTAATTTTATTTTTTGGAAAGAATAATTTTTATTTATGAATTTCATGATTAGGATTAAAAATTTTTGAACTTTTTCAAATTTCTTGCAATCAATCTCATTTCTTCCTCTTTTTTTTTGATGTGGACGTTTAATCAAATAGACGTCCTTGCTGACATGTATGTCCTTTTATAAGTAATTGGTTTTTTTTGATGTGGGAATTTATCAATGGAAAAATTAACTTACTTTTTCATCTTAAAAATAATTAATTCTAGACATTTCCATTTGTATAAGTTCACATTTTCTATTACTACTATATTATAATAGTAGAAATAGAAATCATTGACCTATAATTTTATAACTCAAAATACGAGGTTATTAAAATCGATGAAAGTAACATTTTTACAAGGTACATGTATTATCGATTTTCAATTACACAAAAGAGAGCACACAGCAACTCGTCCTCCTCCCTCACTTTATGCCATCCGCTGGCATGAACGATTAATCTCTCTGTTACCACCACTCTCTCTTTCTCTTTCCCTCTCCCTCTCTCTCTCTGTATTTCCCAACTCACTGTCAAATTTTCAATGAGACATAAAAATTCAACATTTTACTTTACTTTACTCTAACATCATGTCGAAGTTTAGAGGAGAAAAGGTGATACAAAAATTGAAATGAAGAAGTCAAAAAAAAAAATTATGAAATAATGAAATGGAATCAGACTTTGAAATGTAGAAAGTTAAGCAGTCATCAAATTAAGTATAATTAATTATATAAATGATTACTTTGCTTGCTTACTGTATATTTTACATAGAATGATAAATATTATAATAATGAAAAGCAATAATGATAACAGTAACGGTGATCGATGAATGGGAATTGTGAAAAGTTGGATTATTTTAAAATTGAAGAAAGAAGGATGAATGATAAGATTATGCATAAACAATATTGAAAATATTTGGAATTATAAGACTAAAGCGAAATTCTAATCCACCGAGAATAAAATCACAAATGAAAGGACCTAAGCGATTTGAGGAATAAATAAATTTTCCATTCAAATTTACCAAATTCTAAGATGACAATGAGTTGTATAATCTCTTCGAGATCGCTTTATCTTTTATCGGAAGTTTTTCTTTGGTTGCTATTGAAGGCTAAACAAAATTGTTTTGAATTGATGCAGCATACATATTTCGTCACATTTAAATCAAAACTGGAAGAAACAGGAATAATTCATAAAAGAAACGTTGGTTATATATTGCAAATTTTCTTCATTCATTCTTCCTCCGTTATTACAAATAGCAATGTAAAAACCAGAAAATTATTTATATTCATAATTGAAATAAAAAAAAATCCATAAATGTTTAAAGCTACATTTATCTGAGATGAAAATGTCAGATATAATATCTTCTTACTGATCAGAATGTTAATTCAATTATTGAAAATGATTAAAATGATGAATTGTTATCAAAGCTATCATATGAATTAGTATAATCTTATCAAGATTATCATTAGCCTTATCAAAGTTATCATATGAATTGGTAGTATAATGTGACGGATTAATGAAACGTAACTTTGGTAATAAAATTTTCATAAATTTCCCCGAAATTGATTATTATAAGCACTTCATAAGAAATATGATATGTGAATTATTTGCAGTTTGTTGAAGGATTGTACAAACAATCTGCACTGAATGAAGTAAATTTTGCCAAACATCATCTTAACTGCTCATCTGTCATTTCTTATTGCTAATATCACATTTAAGTTGAAAATTATGAAGGATTGCTGAATTTAATTAAAAACAACAACACTCTCAAAACTTTTTCATCAATCAAATATCATCTAAATTCTCAACACTAATAACAAAATCAGTTGGCATAAAAATTTTAAAATTCGTTTTTAAAAAAAAATGCTAAATAAATGAGAGAGAGAGAGAGAGGGAGAGAAGCAGAAAGAAAGAGAAGAATGAATGGACGACTTAATAAGCTATGAGATATGTTTGCTGAATTAACTAACTGAAAAGAGTGGCGGTAAATGTAGCAGTAAGCGAGTGTCTCGGGACAGCAGTAACCAATGATCGATTTCTTTTACTTCAAGGCCATTTGCTATTATGGGATTGGCCTTAAGGCCATTCTATAGTTAGCTTGCAAGATTGTCTCTTCATCTTTATCTCTCTCCAATGTCATCTATTTGTACTGAGACAGATTGTGAATTCTCTCAATTCCCCGGCACTTCAATTTAATGAATGACGTCTGAAACCTCTCAAACATACAATGGAAACGATGCGATAAAGCAAGAAAAAAAATGGCACCTTCCCTTTCAGTATTGAGCATTTGGAAGGAACAGAACAGAACAAAACAGAAAGACTGAATTGGTGGCAGAAAAGATGACAGAAATCACAAATTTCCTTTCCAACTTCTCCGTATAGTATCATGAGCGATGGATGAAATATACTCCAATGATTTGTATACTTGGATGAAAGATAACAACTCTAACCTTTTAACCCCTTCCCCATTTTTCGGGACTTAATTACCACTTTTGTTTGAATTCAATCATCAGTCTTTTAGCTCATACAATTCTCATTTTATCGCAATAGTAAACAAGAATAGTAATTTAATAAATCTTCAACTTCCTTTTCATCTTATTCATAATAAATAGGAAATCTGCTAGCACTAAAAATCAGCTCCCTAATCAGTAAAATCCAATTAATTATTACGTCTTCCATGTCCATTCCAACTTATTTTTATTGATAATCACTTTATCACAGTTCATATAGTAGAATTATTGTATTCAACCATCTCCATATACAAATACAATAAATGCATTCAGTATTTCGATAATATGATATGTATATAACATGTCAAACATCTCGAATTTGAGCGAGTAATAGGCCCATGGCTTATGTTGCTTTCAAGTTGTAGAGATAGTCATTTCAGCTTGATCCGAGCCTTCGCCAAAGGTCATTACAATTCAGTGACAAAGCAGTCTTTCGAGTTGAATATTTAATAGTTTGCACACTGCGAAAAAAAACTTACATTAGTTTGTAATAAATTGATATAAATCAAATAAAAATTCACTAGTTGCTGATGATCACTATCTACTACAAAAAAAACCCGAAAAAATCTCCAATAAAAAAATCTAAATGTAGGAATATGTACCATACTGATGGGCATGCAACATGCAAATTATGTAAATTGGATTATCATAATAGAAGATATAGAGAAATTATATGACAAAAATGAATTGACGTGTGCAAACCAATCACAGTGTATACTTTTTTTTATATATAGTATCACAGGCAGCTAATTTATCATTACTTAAATAACAAATTATATCTATTTGGGGTAATTTTCAATGAGCATAGCGATTCCGTGTCCACCTGCAGCGCATGCAGATACAATTCCCAGATGTTCTGTAATGAAAAATTAAAGAATTCACATAATACATTGATAAAAAACAATAATAGTAAAAAAATTAAACTTAAGTCAGTCTTATTTATCAGTTTCGTGAAATGACTTATCTTCTTTCCGTTAATTTTCAATCAGTATGGCAAAAATATTCATTTTATGTAAATGTGACATGTATTATTTTTTTACATTTTACGTAAATGCGAAAAGTATCATTTCTTTTTTTGCAACTTTTTCTTCAACAGCTAATTATTTAGTACAGAGGTTCATTCCGAAGCGATGCAACTAAGCATTAAATTCAGTCTCATACAGAATTCCTGCAAGGGATTCATGTTTTTGACCAGCTTTAAGTGTTTAATATTTATCATTTACGAATTTTAATTTTAATAGTCAAGTGTTTGAAGTCTAATAGTCAAGTAGAATTTTAATTAAAAAAATAAGAAATCATGCTTTGTTCGTGTTGCAGTCGATTTGCTGCATGCGACACCAATCGTATTCCTGTTGCACCAAATGGGTGTCCGAGTGAAAGACTGCCACCCCAGGTATTCAACTTCTCCTCCGGTATACGTCCATATTTTGTCGGTCGTTTCAACATTTCCTAAGCAATTCTTTCAATGGAATTTTAGAAGAGCAGAAAATACTGTATTGAAATTGGTAAAAAAAATTAGAAATTAAATAGGAGAAAAATAATACTTTGCAAAAATAATCCGAATCCATGGCATTCAAATTGGCTAGAATTTGTCCAGCAAAAGCTTCATGAATTTCAAAGACATCGATATCTTTTAATGTTAATCCAACCTGAATCCAGATTACGAAATTACAAAGAAAAGGAAGGTAAAAACTTAATCAGATATTACAAAAGTTCAAAGAAAAAATTAAATCTGTACCTTATCCATCAGCCTCGGAATTGCATAGGCAGGTGAGAGAAGAAGTTGGTCAGTTGGATCTTGCGCTACATACTGAAAATCCCTCAGATAAGCCTTTGGTTTGTAACCTTTCTTTACCGCATAATCTTCCGTCATTATCAGTGAAGCAGATGCACCATCAGTAAGGAATGAAGAATTGCCTGCAAATTATACAACGAAACTATCGTATATCAATGCAACACCTGGTATTGATTAATTTGTTCATTGCTCAGTTGCACTTTGTTTTTGAATTTTTGGCTGTTCGAACAAAATGACCGATAAGATCTACGCAAAAAGAAGTAAATGCAGAACAAATATTAATTGCTGTTTCTTAATTGCCACTCGCATTGCTATATTAAATAAAATTAATAACTTCCTAAATTTTACTTTTATTAAGAGCAATGCAATTATTAAAACTGTAATATTTGAAAAAGTAACGGAATTGATAAAATTATGAAGAAAAATAAATTATTTGATACTACCAAGGTATGCCATTCTAATTCTTGTCTAAATTATGTTCTTGTCTATTTATAGCTTGTCATTTCAATAAAAGACAGAACAGCAGGAGACTTTTATCCTTTATATGTTAACAAAATTACGAACTTATCTGCTGTCGATTCTATATCTCTCTATCTTGGACAGTTTTTCGAATTCAACAATAAACTCACCAGCAGTAACAGTTCCATGCGATTTTACAAAAGCTGGCTTCAACTGTGATAATTTTTCGATTGACGAAACACGGATACCATTATCTTTTCGAACAATCGTCGGCTTGCTACCGGATACAAAAATTGGTATAACGTCAGAGAGAAGGTTCTCTTTCGCAGCACGATCAGCAAGCATATGTGAACGGAGAGCATATTCATCCTGTTCTCTAAAATTAGAGATCGAAAAAGCTTAATCATTTTGACATTTTTATCCTAATAAAATAAGATCGGTTATTGTGCTGATTTAACACTTGAGTATCAAATCCAACAAAAATGCTTTATTCCAAACAATCATTTTACAGTTCCCACCGATTATTTGATATACAGCACTTTACTATCGAAAATATGAATTCATTTGTCAACTTCATCTACTTATTTAAATTGTTTAGACTAAAATACAATTATTAACCGCCTAGAAACACCAAATGCGGCCGCCAATCGATCACCACTATGTCCCATTACTTCACCAGTTGTAAATTCAGCAACACTTGGTAATTCAGGTGAGAAGAAATTTACTGCTATATTTGTTATTGCTGTTAACTTATCGGAAAACTTTTTTGCTTTATTCAGAGAAAGCATTGCTAAGCGTGCCTGAAAAACAGATAAAATTCTATTTAAGAGGGATCTCCTTCAGATGAGATTAAAAAATTACTCCAAAAATGTTTGAAGTAATACTCATCTCCAGAATCACAAGCAAATGCATAAGCAAAGAAAAGTATTTGTAACAAAAACAAGCGAAGAAAGCGCACTTTCCGATTATATCGGATTGGAACATCGGAGAATAACTCAACACCACCAGCAATACCTGCGTTACAGTATCTTGTTGCAAGCATGTTCATGACATCAGTTATTGCAACATTTGAAGAAATGCAGGCCAATGTAACCGTATGCGCTGGTATCTAAATTTATTCAAAAATCAAATCTATCCAAGCTGAAGTAACGATAGTAAAGACATAGCGAAATGAAATAAAATTAAAACAATTTTATTTTTTGGAGGAAAGAACGAACAAGGAAGAGCTGCAAACATCTGGAAGTGATAATGAAAAAGGAAAATTAAGTAAAAGGAGGTAAAGAATTTTCAATACTTTTTAGAATTATGCGTTAAGCTTCATGAATTGTACCTTTTTAGGAAATCCAGCCGTTAACGCAGCTTCACGTGCCACATTACTCGTCTTACATTCCTGTATCACAGTACCACATACAATATGTCCTACTTCGTCTACATTCACTTTCGTCCGATCGACTAATGCTGTAGCCGAAATTCAAAATACTTTCATATTGAAAAACGCCTCTGCTTACTATCATACATAGTTATCTTTTTCATACCTATCATATGAAATAATTAAAATGAGTTCAACGATTCAATATCATCGAAATAATGTGGGACATTTTTCATATTCTAGTTATCAAACCTCTCAGCAACAACCACGAGCTTTTATCAGAAAAAAGGCCTCTCACTTAATTGCAAAACTAATGAACTGAAGTAATACCTAAAAGAGCTGCTCGCTGCAAATCCAAAGCCATCATATTCTTGAACACTGTCCCTGATTGTAGAAATGGCGTACGTACCGCATCAACAAGAACAATATTCGGTCGATCAGGTTTAGAAAATGTTTTCCTAGATGTCGCAGGAGCTTTTGAACTCGAGAAACAACATGATACCATACACAGAGATCTAATTTGACATATATTACCAGGATTTATGGATAAACAGCGTAACATTTGCTTAAATTCTGCAACAATATAAATATCAACACTTAAATGAGAAAAAGAACTGAAGAACTTTTAATAAGCAAAATTAAAGTAACCAAGCGATACCCGATTACTTTTTTATCTTTTTCCATCAAAATATGTTAATTTATTCAAATATTAGAAGATGTCTTTTTATGTTAAAAACCATTTCAAGTCAAAATGAAGACAATTATTTCTTATTCTTGCTATTCGATCCATAGCAAATCAAAATTTAAGGAAATTTATCCACAATACTTGAACAAAATGTAAAAAAGATCCTTAATGTTGGGACAATCAATACACAATACATTAGAGTTGAGTTTTCAGATGTTTTTCAAATTGGGAAATTCTGAAACTAAATAACCTAATTTGCTTTCCTATTCAAAATTCCAATTTGTACAATGTTTGAATAAACTAAAATTACATACATGCAGAAAAAAATACATGTCATCTATCGTTAAAACTATCATTCGACGAACTTTGGACTTTGTACCGTATGAAGAACTTCGAACCGAACGTTTCGAAGTGCAGGAAACAACTCAACATAATTTTGAATTAAGAGAAATGTACTCAATTCTGCTACTGAAGTTGATCTTTTCAAAATTTTAAAATTCAATTTTATCCAAAATAATCCAAACTAAAACTAAAGTGAAAATTTTACGACTTCATTTATAAACATGCAGGAACATTAATTTATGGATACAAAAATTGAGAGAAAAACTGAGTTACAATACAAAATTAATCTCACGAAGATAAATGACTATATGATCATAATCTCTTCGAAAGTTAAAAATCATTTTGAAAAAATGCGAACTGCTTCAATTAATTCTCTTTATTAAATGTACTTTACTTTCAGTTTCAGTAACTTCAAACGAATTAGCTATTAGTTTTGCTTTAATTTAACTCACTACAACTGCTCTACACATTTGTTTCATTAGTTTCTTCAAATTTAAAAATATAACACATACAACAAACAGATAAATGATTGTCGTATTCCACAAGCAATAAGAAGCTCTTAACTGAAATTACCCCACACCGCCCTTCAATCTGCATAACATACTTCTAGATCTAAGGGGGTAAGAAGCACATCCATTCAATCCTACGGTGAGAACATTTTGAATTTTATAATTACTTCTTATAAAATAACACTTTTTTCCGCAATGCAAACAGTCAAAAAAGATACTGGTTTAGTTAAACACTATAATTAAGACAATCATAAGATCAATATATAATAAGATTTGTCAGTTCAGATCTCAGCTTTATTCCATAAACAGACTAAAAATTTCTTTGGGCGCTCATTTTTATTTTCAAGCAATAAATAGGCAGTTCTATTAGTAACAAACAAATTTTGAAAGAATCCAGATATTCGTAACTTTTTTCTAAGTCATCTCAACATCCGCTGAATTGATATCATGTGTTTTCGCACGCTGATCCAACATCCTCCTGAAAAAATAGCACAATAAGTAGAAATACCAAAAAATTATTTAAATTTAATCTCTCAACATTCGGAATGAAATCTTGAAAATCATCTCAGAAAAAAAAATCAATAAAAAAAACACAAATTTTGTATGCGATCAATGTATCAAAAAACATAAGAGTGTTTTTGATATTTTATGCCTTTACTAAAGTAAATATACTGCGATATAAAGCGAACTCATAAATTAGCTATGCTATTTGCTAAAATAATTAAAATGTGGACGATTCGCGAACCTTCCATAGTCTTCTTGAGAGCCACGCTTCGTACGCTTCCTCTTCAATGTTTCCAGTGCTTTTTGTTGAGCTTGCTTTTCGTAAGCGTCTCCCTCTAGATCAGCTTTCGTCACTAAGAATTTTTCGAATGACTGCAAAAATTGCTTACATGAAATGATATGGAAATGAATAGATAAAAAAGCATGAAAATCTTCAAAATTTTAAAACTTTTTCAAAAACGAACTCCAATCATAAGAGTAGGGGTTCTGGTACATGATGCCGAAAAGTTGCCATGCGTCCCCAAAAAATGCATGAGTTGATGAAGTCCTTGTTCCAACACCTGAAAAGTATTGTAATATTAAGAACTAAGGAAGATTTCACATAACTAAATGCTAATATTAACCACGAAATGTTTCTCATAGAAGATAGGAAAAAAATGCCAGTCTAGTCCGAAATAGCAAAAATGTGAATAATAATAGATTAAATGAAATAATTCAGGCATGATGAGCTTTTCTGGAAAGAAGGCTAATGTCTATGAGACCTGCAATTCCTTATCAATCAGCTTTACACCTTACAAAAATTGAGGAATTTAATCATTAATCGAATTTTTTTTAAAGCAAAGGGGTAGTTTGCACTAATTTTAATCTTTATTTCGAAGTAAATTTCGAAAAATAAAGCCGCTTGCTTATGTTGGAAGCAGTGGATTATGTGATCTAAACTTGAGCGTAAAATGATAAAATAAGTAAAAATAACAAATAAGTGAAAAAGAGTTAAAAAAATAAAGACAAAGTAAGGAGTGAACTCTTAGTGCTATTTGAAAATTATTCATTGAGCACTGAGACACAAAATGACTTTTCGATATTTGCATTCCAAAAATATGATCAGTATAATTTTAGATATAATCTCTAAAACAGTGAAGATTTTAATACCTTATTATGTGGATCCACACTAAGTGACTTATGAAAATAATGAACAGCTCGATCAATGTCTCCAGCTCGGCCCGCTGCTATTGCTAATCCGGCATTTGGACCTAGCTTCCCTGGACACATTAGAAGTGCTTTCCTTAATAAAAAAAATGTATGTTATACAATTGTATCCCAGTATGTGAACATAGTAAGAACTCAGATTTGTACTTATCATAATTACGGAAAAATATAGCACACAAATTAAAAGTGACTTCGGAAGTGTAGAAAAACTCACTGCAGAACTTTGATAAGATTGCTTGTAAAATGAATGTTGATGAAGCTCGGAAATAGACATGCAACACTTCCAGATAACTTACTGATGAAATTTGATGGCCTCCTCATAAGATCCGAGTTTGCACTTTACATGTCCCAGATTATTTACGAGAGGTTCCCAAAATTCGCTCAGTGGTCGATTTAGCAAATCATATACGTTAGCACATTCATTTGTCTCGTTGTATGCTAACAGTAGAGCTTTGGTGAAAAATGTTTCAGCATCTGAAAAATGTTTCAGGCATTTATTAGAGTTGCAAGATATAACTTCTTCATTAATCACACAAACAAGATTTTTTAAATATTTCTTCCACTATTTTAAGGTTTATTTTATTCGAAGTTAATGAAACACAACACAGTATATTTTTGCCTACACGAAAAATCTACATTATATATTCCATTATGCTCGATACTATCAATCATTTTAGGCATCCATTACAATGAGGGGCTCAGGTCAAAATTTCATGGGGTAATTCCAGTGTAATTGATGATATAAGGATTTTAAGTGCCTTATTTCCTACTCTGGACTTGCTACTGTATGAGAATACAGAATAGAAATAAATATTTGGCTTAGAACAAGAAACAGGAGCATGTACTGGTACACTCTGCTTGAAAAGCAAGATGGAAATTTTTTTTTTGCATAACAAAGAGATATAACTATTAATCATGCTCTGTAATCAAAAATTAAGTTGCTCGAGAATTTCGAAGAATAAACATTTTTCGAAAAAGCGTTCTTCTGAAACCATGAAGATCAAAAACATACTTTTCCAATCTTTTTTCATGTAGCAAATGCAACCTTGTTCATGTAGCACAAGTGCATTATCACCAGCTATTTCAGCTGCATCCTTCAAAAAATCTTGGGCCAGCTTTGTATTATTTGCATAAGCATATTCCAGTCCTATGTACAGCAATGGTTCGAAGCTACCTTCCAGCACTCGCGATGCCTGCAACATGGTTTTATAAGATCCACTTATTCACATCAACCACTTAATTTTAATAATTTCTATTAATCTTCGGAATTTAATAAAGTATAGATGAAAATGAACAATTTATTTTATCCCGCACGAGAAACTAAAATGTCGGATGCAACAAAACATTTACACACATTAACTTTAATTTAATAATTTATATTTACAACGGAAGAAAGTAATTTTAAATATCAAAAACTCATAAAAATAAAAAATCAGAATGCAAAGTAATTTATGGCTCATCCTATTAAACTTAATTATATATTTCTCGAATACTTCAGAATCTGTTTTAAATAATTTACCCTCAAATAGCAATTCATTGCCTGCTCATGCTCTGATTCTGCAGTAAGCGCATGTCCAAATGCTAGCCAACCTTCACCAAACGTACAGTTCATCGATGTACATTTATCTAAATAAATGGTCCTATAAATCAGCCTTTCAACATCACTTTTCAATTGATTATCTTTTATGTCATTGTAAATAAAATTTTTTTAGCGTTCTATAAGATTCGGCACGTATATATAAAAATCTAAACCAAGTCTAACGTTTAGAAAGAATATTAGCTCTAATAAAATCATAAAATTAACGCTGCTCCGATAGTTCCCATTTAACATCCAATTGCTAAACGGATTGCAGAATTTATGATAAAATTTAATAAACCTACTTAAAAAATTTTTCGCCGCTCCTAGCTGTCCAATAGAATAATAATAGCAACCAACGGTATACCAACTAACTTCATTATCTGGTTGACTATCGACCAATTGATGTGCTAATATGAAGAGACTTTCAAATTTTCGCAATTGTACCAAGGTTGCAATATGAATTAACAAACAATCCTGAAACTAGAAATTATATAGACAACAATGAAAAAATGCATCTTAGCAAAGTAAAAGTAGAAGGAAATTTTAAAAAAAGATATGGTGGTTTCAAAGCAATATGCAACACAACATATATTAGCTAATAAATAATTTAACGTAGAAAGTTAGGAAGAGTAACAAAAAAAATTACAAGGAAAAGTAAACAGATAACATAAAATCAAATTAGAGTTACCGTATGCTCACCACTTATTACTAACTTTATACTAATTTAGAGTATTTTCATCATATTACTAAGAATAAGCATGCTCAGTTTCTTAGGCAAATTTTTTTCCTCAGCAAAAAACTACAACCTGAAACATGCCAGCCTCATTCAAAATTTCATTTGTGATATTATAAGCTCCGGTGAGATCCCCAGTTTGGTACAAATGTGCGGCTCGTGCAGTAAGAATTGATAAATCCGTTGTTAAAGCTTCATTTATTGAGATATCCGAATTCAGCTGCAAAAACAAATGATTTTAATTACAGTTAAATGAAAAAATATATATATATATATAGTCCCAGTAACAAGACTTTCTAAACTTGCATTTTTACTTCCTTGAGAAAAATAATAGTTTCGAAGAGCCACAATCATACTGCTTTTATCTCCAGATCTGAAAAAATGTTGATAAATAAGCTTTCAAAACTTTTTAACTACAAGGGTTCAAAATTACAAATATGCAGAATAAATCAGAACGAAGGAATAAAAAAGACTTAAAAAAGCAGCAACTAAATCAATGACCTTTCAATCAATTCCTCAAAACGCTGTTTTGAATAAAGTCGATATTTTTGAATAAGCTCAAATGCTTCTGTACAAGAATCATCTTTACAAACAGCTCCTTGCAAACAAGAGAATGCTGCGCGACGGTTTTGAGTCATCAAATAAGCTTTTCCTAGCAAAAGCAGTAGTCCTGCTTCGATCTAAATATTGACAAAAAGAAAGAATTTGAAGGCAACCATTTTTAGTGTGCTTACTAATTTTATAAAAATTTCAAATGAAAATAAAAGCATTTATCAAGTGACAATATTATTCTCAAAAATTATCACCTGCAAATCTTCTGACATTTTATCAAGCGCAGCTATTTCTTCAGGACTTGGGGCGAAAGACTTTGGTTTGGAGAGTTGAACCATATGGGGCAGAATGGAGAACACGAGATCATGACACTTATCCTTCAAAAATGTGAAATTATTAACTGTAGATTCAAAATTCGTGCAGTGGGAAACCAATATTTTTTCATTCACAGGACCCGATTCCGTTTTTGCAAATACGTCATAAAAATGTGAACTCTTAAAAGAGATAAAAAATCTGAAAACAACCTACCCCAGTACCCAATTTTAACTTGAGTATGTCGATAAATAATTTCTTTCTGTAAAGTGCATTTACATAAAAATAAGCGAAGAACATGTGTTTCATAATAAGTTCATGACGATCACAGTAAGCCATCAAACGCGTCCATTCCCCAGCAGCTGCCAACACCTTAAAAAAAAATTATTGGATTTCAATGGAATTTGAATGAAAAATTAACTGTACTTGATTTAGCACAATACTCCCACTACTAGCAAGGAGTTCCAGAATTTATTGAAAGTTTTAATCATATATTCTGTTACAATTCAAAGTTTCTTACAACTTTCAAACTCGAACAACTTGCGTATGACCTTCTTGATATGTGCTTATTTGAGATGCATATTTATCTACTATGAAGAATAATATATATAATTTTAGACATATAAGTTTAGAAAAAGTTGGAGTAGCTGAATAAAAATTTAAATCAAATACTTTTTACGAACCTTGATAAACCGCGCCATATCCACGAGTGATGGTTGGGATCCATTCTTCCGACATAATGCTAATCGTTTGTCCGCCCAAAACAATGCCGTTTTATACTGCGTGCTTGCTAAGTACCTTTGAATTAGATTATCAATTTCGCTAAAATCGCAGTTTCCATCGTTTGGTAAAAGTGGTCGAGATGTATCCACTGGTGTTGACAAGGCAGATCTGACGAAAAAAAAAACGTCAAAAGGAGATGAACTACTAGTTATAAATGTTCTAGGTATTCGATGGATAAGCAGAACCTTAGAAAAACGATCAACAAATAATAGATAAAGTAATACGTGATGATATATAATAATAATGTGCTTGAATATACTTAACTTATCAACACACAGCTTTTTAATTTCATAAAACCTAATTCCCTTCGTTTATTTCTCAACTCTATACAAAATTTTAAAGCAGCCAATAGCCATAAAATTTCGGTTGTTAAGTAGACGCGTAGTATCAGTATATTTTTTTAATGAAAAATATCACGTGAAATGAAAAGAATAAAAGTTGAATGATAAACTTACGTGCTGCTTGTAGCTAATGACGTAGGTGTTTGTACAAGATCTTTAACGGCCGATTCATGTGCTGGTGCGGGTCGTTGTTTTACCGTACTTCTACCCACCATTTTATCCAAGTGACTGCAATGAGTAATGCTTAAAATGATAAAATGATAGAATTTAAGTAAGAAAAACTCTAAAAATTTGTGGAATCTCGACATTTCAAAATTTCAAGATTCTGATATGTGGAAATTCGCCCATCAAATACATTACGCAAATGACTCAAACACTCCAGTCTTAGATGGAAATTATTCATGGCAACTGGATACATTTTGAAGCCGAACACGTTGTTACGATAAAATACGAGACCAAGTTCTGCTGTGGGAAGATGATTTGGTTTATGTTATTCTATATAGTATGAAAAGATAGTTCGGTCTATCCGATACTTCCGGGTCGGATCGACCGAACTATCTTTTCATCTTGTCTCAAGATAAAGTCTCAATACAGCGACTGTGAGGGCGGAGGAAGAACTGACAGTTTCGTTTGCACACTGCAGAGCAGAGCTCATTCGGATGCACAATTTGTAAGGATAACGTATAAACGTAAATGCAGCATTCCATCAGTGCAAATTACTATCAATAGTAAATGTCACGTATTATCAGTTCTGTATTTGCAGATTTCATAAAGCACTCGTAAATACTGAAAAAAAGTTCTACCAAGCTACCTTTCTGTCCTTACATTTGTGTGTCATTGAAGAAATGACTGATTTTATTCATTCGAACCAATAACGGCAATCAATAGCATGAACCGGACAAATTTTCCAAAATACACTGCCATATGAAGATGGTAATGTATGAATTACAATATTTCAAAACATATCATTGTAAAACAAAGAAAATTAAATGAAGAATAAAATGAGAAACATAACAACGTATAAACTACAATATTTCAAAACATACCAAAAAGAAAATTAAATGAAGGATAAAGTGAGAAACAACGTTGCAATTCGAACATTTCGAGCCTTTACAAGGAAAACGAGCAAAATGATGGAGAACAAACACTCACTCTGAAATGTTTTCATCTCCACCCTGAATGGTATGTAAATCAACAATATAAATTTTATTTTCTCAGTGATGAGCATGACTCTAATCAGTTCTTAAAAAATACAATATCTGACAAATAAAATGCAGAAAAATTTAAACCAGAAAAGATAACACTAGAAATTATATCAGTTCCTATTAATTTTTGTAGAGAGCAAAGTAGGATATACTGTATAAACAAGCAATTTTCATGACATCTCACAAAAATGATCAAAAAAGTATATCTTATGCCTTCGGAACAATCAAACTCATAACAAAACATTCATAACATTCATTATAAGAAAAAATTCGGTTGTAATCAAAAAATTATAAAGATGAACATCATTGACCATTACTGCTGCAATTCATAATCGATGCTAGGGAAGCAGTAACATCCATGGGAAAACTGGGAAGAATTTCCAAATCACTTGCAATTTCCAACTTATCTTCATAACTTAATGGTAGATTTTCGGTTTCAGTACCTTCGTAACCGTAAATTAACTTGAAAACATATTTGGACATTACTGTTGCAGCAAGTCTGGAACAAGTCTGATTCAAGCGTTTAGATATAGAAGGTTAGAAAAAGATCTAAAAGCTTCCAGTATTAAATTTTAATAAAACCTATACTGACCTTTGCATGGGATTAGTTACGGGCATTGCGACTAGCCGTAATTCAAGGGAATGCGCCAATTTGATTATTTCTTTCACCTACAATAATGTAATTAATAGGAATGAAAAAACTATCAAAAATCGTTGATTAACATAAGTTCAATTAAATATCATTCAAATTCATGCTTGAAAATCCAAACTGAAAATCAAACATTTACCAGTGACTAACACATACCTCTTCATCATCTCCAATTTCCTCCAGCCTTTTTTTAATATGGTAAAAATCGGTGAAAATTTGTCCTCCTGGACCCCACGCTGGTATTCGATCACTCACCTCCTCAAATAAATCACCAAGCTTACCCAGACTTTCATAATCATCTGAAAATAATCCGGTGAATAGTATAGGAATTTAATTCATTAATCTCACAAATATTTGCATACTAATTTCTTAGTATAATCTACAATGTATGATTTAATAATGGTCAATATTTGTGCTTTTTATATTTTAAAGCTTTCTCATTTTCAGAGCTGTTGCAGCCCAAATTAAAATAAATTAAACAATAAAAATATCCTTTACGTTCTGTACATGAAACATAAAGATGAATCATTTTAAAAGCAGGAAATTGAAAAACCTGATATAATCATGTTAGGTGCAACTTTCTCTAAGAAAATAGAATGTGCGTCATCAAGCATGCCTCCCTGCAAAGCGTATAAACACATTTTAGCTTCATCACCTTCCAATTTCGCCCCCATGTACCTGAAATAACAATACAAGAGAGCAATAGGTACGACATCAAAATCCCACACCTCATCCTCTCCAATGCCTTATGCGCTACCAACAAAAAAGCAATTAAAAAATCAAAAAACTTACTTTGACCGAGCAATAATACAATCTGGTAAACGCGCCATTGTTGATAGTTTGGTGTAAGTTTCCTCATCAGCTTTGTCCGCAATTCGATCACCAAGACCAATCAAAGCATCATTTCGACTAATAATTTCACAGTATTTTGACATGGGAATTACAATCAACGAGACTGGACACAAAATGGTACCAAATAGGTCTCTTCCAACTTATCGATTGTTATCGGTCATGGATTTATCAACGAGGACTTAATATAGCGAATGGATTCTATAAATAAAACATACCTTTGCACATCAGAAATATGCATCAGTACAATTGCAGCGGGATAATATAACTCCATTTGACAAAGCTGTTCAGCATACCGAATATGGAGTGCATGTTCAGCGGATTCTGAGTGATGTTCAAATCCCAAAATTCGTAATATAAACCACAAATGCCAGCTGTAAATAATTTTTTTACGAGAAAGAAAAATTTCTCAAAAAAAAGGAAAAAACGCTAGATCTCCCAAAAGCCTAGTTTTTTAGCATATTACTGGAAAACAAATTTAATAATTAAACAACTTTGGTAATTAATCAAATAATTAAACCTAAACCATAGAATCATGAACAAGTTTTTGTCTCTAACTCTTATTCTGTCGATTTAATCTGTCTCGTTCACAATTTCCCTTTTTGGTTTTTCTTTTTATACACGAACTTCTTATTCTATTTTATCTCCTGCAGAAAGATTTAAAGCCAATTTACTTCCTCAAAAAAAATGTAGAACAAAGAACACTCAATCGATTTTCGAAATTTAAAAAATCAGCACAAACCATAAATGATAATCCATGGGATCTAGAGCAGTGCAGCTAGGTTCCAGAACCGCTTCCATAGACTGAGTGGGGTCACAAGCCAATTGAATAAGATTATAAAAAACGTTGCATTTCAACGTATGCTCTGCATCCCGCGCCTTCAAATCGTTTTCGAAAGCATGCAGCACATATTTTAATGAAGCATCGAATGGGTCAAAATATGAAACGAATGTGCATAACGCCTACAATAAAAAAAAACGACGTTTTTCGTATAAAACAAAGGAAGTAAATAAGAGAAAACTCCGTTATTCATGAACTAAATTAACCAAACTTTTGGCCTTGAAATTTGTTGTTACTTATTTTTGGATCCTGAAATTGAAAAAAAAGGAAGATATAGATGGTAAAATGAGTGGGAGTTTAAAAAAAACGGTTTACTAACTTGCAATCCATCCAAACCATCATTCACAAAGATCTTTTTGCCATTTATTTCAGCCTGCATTTCTCCTGCTATCAAAAGGTAAATTTTTAGCAGGTTTTCGTCAATAAATTTACATTCTTTTGTTTCCTTCCAATGCTCAATCTAAAATAATAAATGATAATAAAGAAAAAAAGTGTCTCCTTATGAAGAAAAAAAAATCGTAAAGAAATGTGAACCTGATTTTTGTAAGCTGTCCTGTCAGTATTTTTGAATACTGAAAGTCCACAAGCAAGATGAGGGTAATTGCTATCTACAGCTTCTTCTACCGCGGCTTCTAAATTACCGATAAGCAATAAGTGAAGGATTTTAGCAGGACCCGTCGGAGGTGGCTTTTCATGTTGTTTAGTAGTTATCATATATTTTTGTAGCCATTTAGCAACTTCTTCACGACGATTTAACATTCTAGTGTAATTGGTATCAGCTGAAAATAATGTAGAATATAATCAAATAATTTAAACATTGATTTTACTTAGATTTCGTATGTTTTTAGTGCTTGGTGAATGAAAATGAAAAACAAAAAGGAAAACATATCAGTTTAATGACACAATAATAAATAATACCTGTGACTTGCGAGCCAAAAAGAGCATCACATAATTTCAAAACATTAAAATCATGTGACATGTTGTTGGATCTCGATGCCGCCAAGGAGTAACTTATTAAATCAGAAAACTCCTAAAAAAACCTAATTATAACATGCACCTATATTCCTTCAAAAATTTCAAGAATTACTAAGCTATTTTTAAGGACCCGTCAAAAATTTTACTCATGTGTGAAAACAAAAGAGACTTTATTAGAACTATTGACATCACTGGCTTCGAAAAAAGTTCAAAAAGTGAATTCACCCCATCTGGCTTTCTTTGTGAAACATTCTGGAAAATCAAACTGTCGGTTTCCTCATTAATCACTATTTTACTCATGGAGTCGATTTTTTGGAAGAGGTCAATAATGTATTCCTGAAATAACCAAAACAATAGCTGAGTTCATATAAACAAAAATTGGATTTGCACAACATGAAAAATGAAATAAGTAATTTAATATTTCATGATTAGAGCTATAACAACAGAGAATTCAAATTAAAGGAAATTTACGATAGGCACTTGATTGATGCATTGAAGCCTAAGACATCGGACTGATAATGAATTGGGAAGATCGCTCATCCAATATATTCGTCCTGCAAAAGAACCTCGATTTTTAAATTTACTTTGATGTTGTATCATGCTAAAAATGCTTTGAGAAAACAAACAAATAATCAATGAATCCGTTGATGCATTTTCAAATTAATAAAAGATAGATTCAGTTTGCAAGAGGAGCCTTATGGTTTGAGTTAGCAGATATAATCAGTGGACCAATGAAAGGTTCCTGAATTTTGATAGCGCTATCAGCAACGTGAATTAAAGAACTAATTGCCATTACCTTCCCCTGGAGACCAAAAAAGTACACTCTGTTATAGAATCAACAAAAATTAGAAATAACCAGCAATGGTGAATCTTACTAAAGTCTCAACTTTTTCTGAAAAAATACCTGCGTAGCTCTAGTTTTGGGTTTATCATTAACAGTCATTCCAAATCTCTAATTACATGATCTGGCTAATTCCAAGCCTCGAAAAAATCAACTAACCATGATTCCAACCCACACGTCCACATCTCCCATTCATCAGTGAACCATCTATAAATGTGCCGGTTTTTTCGGCTACTTTCATGATTATTTGTTCACCTTCTTTAAAGTAAGTTTTTATTTCATTAACTGGATCAATAAGATACATTTGCAATTGACTCGTACTTTCTTGCTCTTCCGCATCAATCATCATAGAATCACCCATCAAATCATCTACAGAATCATGATTTTTAAATTCAAAATTACTCCGAACAATAAAAATAATTAGTGGAAGCAACCGTAACTTGAGATGCTAAGTGTCGAAATTATATGAAGTAAAAATACTAACCGTTTTTTGAACTTCGTTTTCATAAATTTCTGACAGGTGCATTACCATCATTGCAAATGGCGATAATGCACCTATCAGAAATTATCACCACTGCATTGTCACCATTATAAATGGTGAAATGTAAACAAACCAGATTAAAACGAAATCAAAATGTGCCTAAAACAAACCCAGAACTGCTTTATTATCACAAAGTTCCATTTTATGTTCCGTTTCTGACATCATACTTGTTCGAATAGAGTCGTGTACAACATGTGTATCAAAGAAAGCTTTTTGCTCAAGAAATGATATTCCATAACCTTAAATTTGTGAAATGAAAAGAATCAGTAAAAAAAAGAATGATCAATATAATTCATTACTATGAATATAATATAAATGCTGTACCGTTGATTCCACCTAATCCACGTGCAAAAAACATTGAATCAATTTGTTTCAATTCTTGCTGATGATCCTGAAATGTAGACATTTCAACATATAACTTGTCATGAGAAAAATTAATTATTTATGAAATAAATCGACACTTATTAACAGCGGCATCGATAATTGCTTAAAGATGATATATTTTGGATCGCTGTATGTTTACATTTCATTAAGCGAAGTTCTACTATGAACATCTATCGATAAGAAAAACTTTCAAAAAGTTGAATCAATATTAATCAAAGCAAGAGCTGCTACTTATTTTTTGTTTTTTAAAGACTGTTTAATTTTACTTGAAAGCCATCAGTTGCAGAAGCATCCGATGCTGCTGACTTGGCAATATCATCTTCATGAGCAACTTTTAGCCTCGGTAATTTGGCGCGCTGCACAGCGTTTTGGATCTTGCTAGCTTTGAAGGCCATTTTCAACTGCACCTCGTCAAGCATATCATTGTCATCGTCTTCCTTAAAAACTCGCAATATTTTGAGAGAGGTAAGCTTGATAATTTGTGAGAAACCGTGGTTGACAGTAGTATTTCAGGAATTCAAAATAATGAAGTGGACAGATGAAAACAAAATATTGCAAAATGCTGTAAATGAAAAGTTTTTTGATAACCGCATAAGAAATATTTGCCACTATCGAAAAATTAAATTAACCGTTAATCCGTATTTGGTGAAATGCGGCACTGTGAAAACCCAAGTGCCTGTTTCAGGACGGTAATCCTTAAATTTTGCTCCCATTTTTAACGAAGCACGTTCCAATTTTGCTCGATAGCCCATTTCTTCTAGCCGAAGAGGATCCTCAAAAACAAACTTTGTGATTTATGATAGCTGTTGAAAATTTTTTAAACAACTATCACAAATTCGGAACAAACTCCAACATTCTTTATTTTTCTGTACACAATAATTATCAAACGACAATGTCCAAAACAAACCGTGATATATTCTCTGGTTTTCTTATCGCGAGGCCAAACTCTGTCCAAACTAACTTCCGCAAATCGATTTAATTCCTGTCCAACTGGTGGTTTCGAATTATCATCAGGATATACAATCACTTCATGCTGACGAAAATGCACTACCTGAAACAAAGCTGGTGTTAACACAGAAAAAAGAACCGATTTTTCAATTATGAAGTTTAAAACATCAAATATTTTTGAAAAATTGTTCCAAATCACCTCATTCATTATAAAAATAAAAAGTCAAAACCTTGTCCAAATTAACATTGTGCAAGTCGAATGGTCCAGGCCAAAAAACACTACCAAAAGCAAGCCGACGTATCGTAAAGCCACTTTCTATATGACAAACACCGTTATTTTTCAGCGTCATTTCCGCAAGTTCTTCCAGCGATGGTTCGCATTCATAATCTCGCCTAAAATAAATATAATTCTAAGTTATTAATAGAGAATGACACAACTTTTTTGAAGTATACAAATAATAGCATGACTGTTTGTAATATAAAAGAGAGATTACATGCTATATTTTTATTACAGAAATGCTGCCAATCTACTAATGTTCGAGATTTCATTAAAGTGAAAAATTCAATATATTGTCGACTTTGAAAAACTAAATACAGCTGAACTAGAACTAAAAAAACACGCACCTTGTTAAAATTATGCCTGCTGGATGAACACCATGCAAAGCAACATTTTCAGATGAGGAATTGGCAACATTGTTGTTAGTCACACTCAGGGAATTATTGATGCTCTCCCCTTGCACCTGAATTGATACTTTATAAAAATTCTCTTTCTATAGGAATCCATTGGCTTAAACATTTACCAAATATTGGTCTCAGTGAAGTGTGATTGACCCCATTAATCAATTTAGGAAAATTTCAAACATGAATGCACACGATATTTTATAAGCATCAATATGACATGCTGTCCAGCATAAACACGATTTTTAGATTTTTCTATCTGAAAACTATTGATGTGCTTGTATGCTATATGTAACGAATAAATCATTACGGCCACACGGCTACAACACTTCACGATTACATCCTTTCAAAAAGATCAACGCCAAATTTAAGGTTATAAGAGAATATGCATTATTAAAGGGATGAGAAAATTTTGACCAACTTAATAACCAATAAATAAATGACAATAATATGATTAAAATAAACCATTGAGGAAGACACTTCACTAGCCCGCTGCGGAGCAGAGTGAGAACCGGCCGGTTGTCCTTCTCCAGCTGTTGTACCATCAGCTGACAAACCTTCCGAAGATGACAACATGAATGAAACGCCCGTTCTCCGTCCCACCGATGCCAACTCGGCAGTAACTGGTCGCTATAAAATTTTTGAGAATATTTGCACCACATAAATCTTGATTTTTTCTTCTAATTTTTCAAAACAAAGACCTACAGAATCTGCTTTTGAAACTGCCCCAACTCGTGCATTATCAGTCGTTTCACTATCTCCATCAATTTGTCTTACTGATGAAGATATGTTTACTGAGTTGGCGGAATTCCGTCGATTTTCCTGCTATAAATAGTTTTATTCTTCCCTTCTCCAGTTAGTTATCGCTTTTTGAATTGAGAATAATAAGCATGCTTTATAAGTCCGTTATAAGTATACTCATGACAATCATAACACAAATATGGAATGAAAAAATATTGAACTTTTCTCAAATTTAATATGGTACCATGTATTTATGGAGAACACTGAGATCAAGTCGTTTAACATTCGAATTGTATTTTAGTTTTGACGATTGGTTAGTGTTCGTCCCCAAAAAGCTTGAAGGATCTATCGATGAAGACGAACCATTAGTATTATATGATCTGAAATCGATATTTCTAACTCCATCGTCAATAATTCCACTTCAAACAATAAGAAAGTATTTTGGTTTCCCATCACCTTTCATAAAAAACTTTATTTCAAATTGTCACAACAGGAAAATACATACCGATTAGTAGTGCTGTCAAGATTTAATGATGTATTCTTCCTATTACTTCCTCTAACGCCAGGCGGCAAAAACATGGAGTGATATGTAAAGTCCCCGATACTGTCTCGCAATTTGGAAGCTGAAGGTTTAATACGTGATGCAGCAGAAGGTATTGAACCCAGTGCAAGTGGTCCACTCGGTGTTGTTGTTGTCACCGCATCTTTCTTTGAAGCCAGAAATCGAATTTGTCGCTCTATGCTACAAGTGCAATAATAAATGGATGTTTTAGAAAGTATCGCTATAAAAGTCATAAAATAATGAAAATAAAGAAAATAACTTGGAAAAAATTTATCACGAACGGTTTTACATAAAAGTAGTCTCCAGAGAGCACACATAAAAAAACTCCCGATAATTAGTTCGCCATGTATAGTTATATGTAACTAAATAAATATCAAATGATTCAGAAAAAAGAGATTACCCTTGAAATAAGATGAATCATATCAATAAATATCTCGAAATGGAAGGGAAAAATAAACATTTCAGCCTAACCTGACTGGATTAGGAATATTTGATTTCTCTTGTGATTCAGTCGTTAGAAGTTTTAATAGTGGATTATCACCGTAAGGACTAGATGCTAACTGTGCTTCGATTACTGCTTTTTCAATTTGCCATTGATTAAGATCGGCACCCAAAACAATGGGTGCTACTAACGACACATTACCACCTGCGACTTGTTGCGTGGAACCGAAAACTGTAAAACATCGAAATTTTAATTTTCCGATTTAATTTCTTTTCTATACGATTTCAAACAAACACAAAAATTTTCCACATAGATACTCACCAGGCTGCGCCGCAGTGGAACCAAATAAGGAATTAGTTGGCTTGGGTGCAGTTGAGCCGAATAATGATGGTGTTGAGGAAGGGACTGCTTGTCCAAAAAGACTTCCTAAATGCCAAAAATTAGTGAGCAGAAAACTAGAAATTTAAAGCACTCTGATTACATAAGACTATAATTTATTTTCAACTTTAATACAGCACCTGTATTCGAGCCGAATAATCCACCAGCAACTGGTTTGGAACCAAAAAGTCCACCAGTTGATTGAGCGCCTGAAACCTTTTTACTAAAAATTTCTTTAGCATAGAAAATGAAAAGAATTTAAAATTATAAATTCATATGAATCTCAGCCTGACAATGCAACTGACAATACATACCAAAGGGTGAAGCCGTGGACGTAGATGTACCGAAAGCACCAAAACCTGAAGTAGATGGTTTGGCACCAAAAAGACCTGTCGAAGCAGTTGATGTTGCAGGTTGCTGAAAGTCACTAAGAAACATCATGAATTTGTTCTCTTTTCTCTCTCTGTCAATGAACCGATTATACGTTGAATAAAAATAAACAACGCAATTTGGATTCTCTATAAAAACTTGCTAAATCAACCTAATAGTATCCTGCCCTCGAATTATAATGGCAGACACCGATATTTATTATTAAATAATGATTCATATTAATATAAATCACAATATTTAAAATAACATCAATTATTCTCTTACCGTGCTATTACCAAATGTAAATGGGCTTGATGAGGGTGTAGTAGTGCTAAAAGCTGGTCCACCAAAAAGTGACGAACTTTGAGTGCCGAAACCCTGAAATTACTTAACCAAAATGCTTACGCAATAAAAGTGAAAAAAAAAACGAAATAAAACCAAAACCAAACTTTAAAACATAAAAGGAAGGACAAAAGAAAAATAAAAGTTGCATAAATCTACAATCAAACTTTTTTTAAATTACTGGACGTGTTTCCCGTAATTTAAAATTAATGGACGTTATATTAAAAATCTTAAAAAATTTTTCAATAAGACACGATCAAGCAAGATTGCATATGAAAACACTGAAACTGCATTTAGAACTTAAAAATTAGGTCTAAGGAATGATAAGAGCAATAGAGGAGTACTTTACTATGGTAAACAAGCTGATCTCAAGCGACATTTTATTTCTAAACCTTTTCTAATAGACAGACAAGGACAAAAATGAAGAAAAGTAACTATTTATGTTTAGTACTCAATCAAATTCCTCACATGACTTTAACACTACAATGATATTTTGAAATAGGACAAAAGTGAACGACCAAAATAACAGATAAAAAGCAAACAAATCAAACCGTCGATGGTTTAGCGCCAAATAATCCTGTGCTAGTCTGAGTTTGCCCAAATGGTGATGCTGCAGTGGAAGAACCAAACAGTCCTCCACTTGCTGGTTTACTGCCAAAGATTGATGTAGTAGTTGTTGGGGTTCCAAACAACACAGACGAGGTCGTGGTTGTAGCACCGAAACCAGTCGAGGCTAAGAAAAAAGTTTACCATAACACATGAATTAAATCATTTGTGATAGGAATTTCCCAAATCTAAGCATTAGGTAGCTATGCAACTGGTAAAGAATGTAAATATAAATCTCCCGAAATAATATGCAAACTTCATTTAGCTCATTAACCATTTGAAACAACTAAAACACTAGCTATCGAAAATTAATAAAAGATAAAGAGAACTTACTATTTCCAAAGAGTGGTTTATTTTGACCAAAAATTGAAGACTGAGTTGTAGTTGTATTGGAACCAAACAACGAAGAAGTTGATTGTGAAGTCTGACCGAATACCAAACCACTAGTTTGTGGACCTTTTCTATTTGCCAAATAATCATCACATCGCAACTCCTGTATAAATTAAAAACCGGAATGTTTAAGATTTATATATTTTATTTTGTTTATTCCACGGAATAGATATAAATGTTATACTACTCTGCTTATGTTCTAAAGTCCGTGAAATAAGTTGTTAAATAAATAAAAATGAATTTATCATATAAAAATGATTGTTCTTAGTAGCTAAAATAGAAATACTCTAAACCACAGACCTCTAAACTCTTGTTTTCATACTGTTTCATGGCAGTGATGCACATATGTTTTGTGCTAATCGTTTGATTAGTACCATTACGAAGCATTGTATCCGTGGATGTAGGAGGTTCAAATTTAACAGTTGTACCCGATATGGTTGATGCTGAAATATTCTATTTTTAGAAATTTTTCAGAGACAACAAACAGAAATTTTCAGAGACAGCTAAAGTTTCCTTCGGTTCTAGAAATTCATATATAAACAATCCCAATATACAACGAAAAAAAAGCTAGTAATTAGACAGTACTTCCAAAACTTGATCCGAAAACGCCACCAGTTTGTTGTGTCGACTGAGTTGAACCAAACAGTGATGTAGTACCACCAAAACCTGGTGACTGTGTTGTCGAAGATGAACCAAAAAGTGGTTTTGATTGACCAAATATTGATGTAGAAGTAGAGGAAGCAGGCTGCGCACTCCCTAGAATAGCGTTCAATTGAGCATAGTGTCATCATATTATATAATAGTTCAAGCTTGATTTCATTCAGTAACTTCAAAATTTACTCCTTCTCATGTCAATAAAATCAATCAAACCAAAAAGTGATGTTGACTGTCCGGGAGAGCCGAAAATAGATTTTTGTCCAAATAAACCCGTGCTCTGCGTGGTCGTTTGTGTGCCAAATCCTGTTGTTGGTCGATTGGCGGATGATCCAAACAATGAGCTGCCTGCTACAATGGAAAATGTTACAACAATAAAGACACAATACGAGGAATGACACAACTAAAATTCTTGAGATTCGTTCCAAAAAGAGAAAATGCTTTGCTACTGAAAATATGGAATTTGCAAAGTTGAAACATTGACTGATAAAGCATAAATGAAAAATTACTGTAAAATGGTAAACAAAGAAAAATGAAGAAGAAAAAGATTGCAGCAGCAAGCTTTATTTCAGGTGATACAACCACAAAGGGCAAAATTCATCACATCTTTCGAAAGATTCATCACGTCTCCTCTATTCCGCTGGAAAAATCTTGAAAATTGGATGAAACTTACCACCAAAGGCAGATGTATTTGATGAACCGAAAGGTGACTTTCCAAACATTTTGGATGAAATAGATAGCACACGCTGCGACTGTCTCGTAATCAATATGCGCCAAGATAAAAAACAGTCAAGAGACCTAAAAATATAACAGAATACGTGTAAAGTGCCAACCCATATGACCTTTACCTGAACCAGCAAACAAGAACCACCTGAATAAAACTTTCCCGCACTCCAAACCGCTCAACTAACAATCAGAAAATATGAAAATTTTGATACGATGCCAAAATTGATTTTTTTGCGCCAATTTGAATGGCCATAATTACAACGTCAAAATGTTTATGTCCATTTTGATCGATTGACCTCATTGACTAACTGATTGTGCGTTATTTCCGACAATGAGCTAACCATTCATGTTTTCTTTATTGTTCTGCAATTGCAGACTGCTTCCTATCCGAAGTAAATGTGGAGATATTCGATCATTCATGAATTTGATAGGATCACTCTAATCATTTTTGTTGTTATTTCAGAAAAATGGAGTATAATTATCTTATTGGTTACGCGTAACTTAACAGTTAGTATCAAATATATGTAAAAGAAATAAAAATGTCTTTTATTGATCCGACGGAATTTTGATTGTTTAAGAAGTTTGTTTTATATTTTATTTGTGCATACAATGTTTCGAAATAAATTACAATTATTCGTTAGCATTAATTTCAATCTTGAAAATAATGAGTGGTTTTATAGAATGATGGATTGAGAGAAAGGTGCTCTTTGAAGAGAGGATTAAGATATGCATTCGAAGTAGGAACTTATATAGAAAAGCTGCAAGTTGTTAATCTCTTTATTATTGTAAAATTAAGCTAATTATCAAATTTTAATAGTATAAGACTTTCTCGAAATTCTTACTCTAAAAATGTATCCAAAAGCAAAATAAATTAAACATAGCAAGGGAAGATAAAAGTGCAGAATAAAAAGTTTTCGAATTAGAAAAGCAAAAAACATTCTGGAATGATTCAGTTCCAAAAAATGTTAAAAAGTTTCTTATAATCATTCCAAAAATAATAAAAATTTTGGGAAACATCGTATATATTATTATCAATGATTGTGAAGAAAATGCAATTGAAAATTTTCAAATTATAGATTGAAGCATAAATAATTATTATTCTTCATTGTTGATCGTACTGATCTGTTTCATTTGATTCATAAAACTTTGACAAACTTTCGTCGGATCCGCATATACTTGTATGCGGATCGGATAGTTGTCACATAAAATAGTACGGAACGGTGGTTCCCAGATGTCTTCCGGTCGACGAAATCGAATATAATCTGCAATTTCAAATTTTACATCAATAATGGAATTTAAAAGTTGTGTTAATCCTTGTAATACGAACAGCTAAATCCTCTTGAAGTCCATATCATTCATGGAAGGAATGTCTGTAAGAGGAATGAAGTGTTTTTTAAGATGAAATGCTTAAAGTACTGTTCTTATTTAATATGATCTGGATAGGTCAACAGTATTTTTCCATCATTATATCTATATGAGGAAAGTCACTTAATTGATCAAATTATCTTATCAATTAAACTCCTGCTAGACTAATTATCATTCCTCTCATCTTAAACTAATTCCACTCCCAAACATTTCATAAAAATGAACTTACTTCCATTTCCGAAAATATATGCATCTGTAACGATTGCTAATACTGTGAACAGGAGAGCATAAGATGTAATACGAAGGTTAATGGTAGCCCGGTTTTGCCGCAACATTGTATTTCCACCTGAAAGGTACAAAAATAATTTTTTTTATGATATCAAAGGATGTTATCTCAAAATGCGTTCAAATTGCTCAGCTAATGCAATCGATCCTTTTGTCTTTCATTCTAATTTTAGAGCTATCAAAGATGGAGAAGAGGTCAAGAAGACGAAGCATTTTCATTTTCTTATGTAATTTGTTTCCTCCACTATAAAATTGATTCAAAACACTTCAATGTCGAAAAACCATAATGCGGAAAATTTCCCTGTCATTCTCTCTTTATCTTTTTTTCACTTCTCACCAATCTTACTCATAATCATGCAGTCAATAAAAAAGTCCTGAATTAAAATCAAATTTGTATAATACGTGAAGTTTTATTTTTTAGATTCTAATCACTGACAAAATCTTTGCTTCTTTGAAAAGAGCAGTAAAAAAGATGGAAAAAAAAGATGAGATAAAAATTTTGCTTTGAGTAATATCAAATATCATTCATTACTAAATTAACCAACCTAAAACATTATTCATAGTTTAAAAAAAATTACTTTAGTTAATAATCTATCAAAGATCTAACATACTATTTCTTCTCTTATAATTCTGAATAAGTGTTAATGCTATTTTAGATCAGTTGTAAATTAATCATATCTTTCATTTATTCGTCCGTTAAGATTTATTGCTTTTCAAATTTCAATTTATTTCAGCGTTAAAAATTAAATCAGGATTTCAAAATTCAGTTGTTATTCTAGATTTATTGGTAAATGAATCTTCAGAAATCTTCACAAAATCTTCTCTATTCATAAAAGAAATCACAAAATAGATTTCATTTAAACTCCTTCAGTAGAATTAGTTCTAAAAATCCTAAGCCTAGGCTAAAGCTAATGAGAAGCAGTTATTTCCAAACGCTTGCATATTTTAAACATTTTTACTGTAAACGAATTATTATCCCATTGCAATTGTTAGACTATGAAAATAAATTTTATATCAAAAGAAAAGGTAAGAAATTCGAATAAAGAAAATTTGAAAATTAACTTAAAATTTGAAACACCCAGAATTTTTCATCAAAATCTCAAAGTTTAAAGAGAAAAGAAAAATGAGTGAATGACTTCTTACTAATGGATCTTAGTCCAACTTGAAATAGATAGTGGCTTTATTAAATTGTTATAAAGCTAATGTCTATTTCATTGATATTTAAAGCTAATTAAACATCACTGATAACGAATGATAATCGAAAGCATTTGCTTCGTTTGATAAAGGAAAGAAAGGGGAAAAAGAATTTTCTGAGCAGTAATCAGAAAAAATGAAATTTTCCTTTATGATATGTTAACAATGTTGTCAAATTATTTAACATTAACTCATGCAGAAAAAGACAGTATTCAATTTCCACTAATAATATCAATTCAAAAATGGTGCAATTTTCACCTAAACAATTACAATATATTACAGATTAATGCCAATCTATTTTGTAAAATTCATCCCAACTGCAGTAAGACTTATATATTTGAAATCTTAATTAGCAATCCACTTCCAACTACAGTATGATATAAGCCTTCAGAAGTCTAAAGGATTAATTTCTAAAACATTTCTGAAGTGTTAATTATCATTGAAATACATTAATCGGATTAATTATGAAAATTCTGCCAGCGAAATTCCATGAAGAAACTGCAAAAATTAAAAAAAAAACTCATTTAATTATAAAAAAATTAAGATAAAGATATTCATCCATTATTTGGCATTTTTTTTTACTTTACTTTAGCTCAAAAGAAAAGATAATTAAAGAATTGAAATAATACTTTTCGTCTAAATCCCTGCATTTTATGAAATGGAAGAGTTAATGGCAATAAAGTCATATGCGATATAAAGGAGGCTTTCTCATAAAGTAAACGTTGAGAATAGCAATATGAGACTGAGAATTTTTAATTTTTTGCATTCTTAATTTCATTATATTCACATCAATCATTTAAGAGCAGTCGGTCATTGATTTGTTATTGAATTGAACAGCATTGAGTTCAATTGTTGACAATCCCAAATGCCAAATTTCAGTCAACAATTCTTTCTTTAATTTCCTTTACTGAAAATATAATATCGATTTTTGGAAGTTTCAGAAAATTAAACCAAAGAAGCAAATAAAGGTTTGGGAAATATTAAAAAAAAAAAGAAATCAATTCGAAAAGCTAATGATCAAATCAAAGATTATTCTATTGTTTTAGCTGTATTTCACTCGATGACTTATCATTTCTTGAACTAATCAAAAAACAAAAATTCAAAAGCAAAAATAATAAGCATTTTCAAATAAACATTCGCTACCAATTTATTTCAAAGTGGTCAAAATGAGTGAAAAATTTTAAATAAGGAATTATATCTTGGAATAAAATAAATGTAACGCAATCAAGTTAAAGATTTCTAACGAAGGATCCGAGAATAATTTGAAACTTTAAAATCGAATAAAAGATATTTTTAAAAAAAGCAAACAAACGAGCCAAAATTAATTTTGCAATAATATTTGACATAATAAAAAAGCAAATTGAAAGGACAAATAATATATCAATGAAGAATTGAATTTATATTTGTCTAAAGGATGATTAAATGCAACGTTTTAGATATTCAATATAATTGGAAAAAATAAAGAATGAGTTTAGAGAGGATGAAAATAAATGATGTCAAGCCTGATTACTGTAGGCCATTAATGTACAAAGCGAAGATGTTCAAATTGGTTAAATTGCTCATTGAATGCACTTTTTTTTCGTTTTATGATTAATAGTCTTTTTTGAAAAAAAGTGGAAGAAAAATTTACTATAATTTGTGTACTCACCACAAAATATTTTACGGAAAAATGCGTCATTCATTATTATCATTGGATAATATCTCCAACAACTTTATCAGTTCTTCTTTGAAATTTTTGACCGAATAACTTTGACGACTAATTAAACGAAACGTTTTGTATGATTCCAATCTTATCGTAAAAAATATTTTAAAATAATTATATTCAAAACCATTGAATACAATTATTTTAAAATTTGAATTTTCTAAAATATTTAAAAACTTCCGAAGATGAAATGAAGGCGATTGTATATCACTCGAATATATGCTAGATCTTTGAGGTGATGTTAGGCCTCCAGAAGATCAACATCGAGAATAATAATATTTTAAGAAAATTCTTTATCATCTTTAGCAAAAATGATATAACTTAAAACAAATTCAAAAAATGAATGTATAATGAGAAGCGCAAAAAGTAAGTTGATTGCCTGCACCAAATGTGCTATCTCACTACATAATATGATGTTAATTAATGATAAAATAGTGTTAATTAGCTCATAGCTTATTTAATGAAAAATGTATTGAAGTGATGAAAGCTTAAATCAAAAAAGTAATAAAGAATGAAAATTCATTTCAAATTGATTTGGTTTTACCGAAATTTGCATTTTCAATATTTCGTTATTCTTTTATAAGGCAAGAGATTGATAGGATCAATATATTGTTTTTTTTTTTGCATTGACAGCAAGCAGTTTAATTGCTATATTCATTAAAAATTTTTTTCGGGCCAGTAGAATTTTTTTTTAATTTTGCAAAAAACTTTTGAAAAAACGAATTTATGTTTCCCATTTTAGATCCTTTTTACTGATATGTGCTTCCGCGTAGTGTAGCTAATAAAGTTGACGCAAAAGTAAAGAAGAAAAAAGTTTGGAGTTAATTTTAATTGTGCTCTAAAACAATGATATGATTGAGTTCGAGATAACGATTCCAATTAAAAATTCTGGTAAGAAATTAAAGGATGAGGAGTGAAGTACGAACCACTGTGATAGCATGGGTTATAATGATCGGAATGTTAGCTGCGGCCGGAATTATTAGCTATGTGAATATAAAACGTCGAAAAAAGAAAATGGATGAAATAAAAACGGTTAATTTTCCAATTCATTATTTGCTTGCATGAAATAAAAACGATTAATTTTCCAATTTCAATTATTTGCTTGGAGGAAATTAATAGCTGCAAAGATTTAATTTACTTTTCTCATTTACTTTTATAAATTTTAATAGAAATATAAACTGAAAGCACTTCTGCATTGTATTAATAAGTGAAATTTATTTATTATAATTAATTTTCATTATATTAATAAAAGCTTTTTTTTGTTAGGCAGGAGAATGTGATGCATTGCAGAATTATATTAAAACGCGTATTGAAATTGTAACGCTTTTTTTTTAAAATTATTTTAAAATGTTGTTTGTTTTAAATTTGAAAACTAAAATTTTTGTGGTGAAATAATTAAATTCTTTAGGACCAAGAATTAATGGATGCAAACGTAAATCCTAAATTGCATCAAAAACTAATGTCAACAAGGTCACGCCACCGAAAAGAACGTAGCAGTTTACCTACAAATTCGAGAAGGTCAGATTAAATTTTAGCAATGAATTTAAGAGTTTTTTGCTCTCGGGACATCATTTTTTTTTTTTTTTGTTTAAATATTTCATTTTCTTCAGAATTCGATTTAACAAATTTCAAAGTTCAGACCAACAAGGCGATAATGTCAGTGATGAAGTAGGCATTTTCATTTCGATAAGTGTCAGATCTTCTAAAACTAATGAGTGTTTCAGCTATCCCAGATTAATCCATTTCTCAATAATTACTTTAATTTACGACCAACCGTGATTCCACATTTTTAATTGTTTCAATTTTTTTTTAAAAAATTTAATAGTACCAATTACATTAGCAACTTTTGATGTCATTTTGCCGACAGCTTACTTCGGGTCAAATCACTAACAGTATGCCTGCTGACAAAAAAAAAAGTTCATAAAATAACTAATTTAATTGAAGCAAAATGATGTTGTAGAAGTACCACTTTTACTGCATAAATACCGTTAGTCAACCTTTTATCAGCTTATCATTAATCACTTTATTCTGTCGTATTCTATACGACTGATAGTAAATAAGGAATTTTTTCATCCATAATACTTTTAAGAATGAACTTTCCTGTTCAATTTGAATAAATTGAAGAAAAGAAAGAGAAAACTTTTGTTTTATTTCAGAAAAAATGAAATATTCAGTAACGATCATTCATCAGAACAATTCAAATTTCAATCATTTCCAATTTTCTTTCCAATCTAATTTGTATGTAAATAAATTTTTTTTTCTTTTTTCAAACTCAAATGATACAAAACAATTATTGATGGGATTGAAATTCGTCGATCTATTCGATTCAAATTTCATTTATAAATACAATTTCCATTCCAATCTATCTTTATCATAATTAAACGGTAAAAAATTCGAGAAATGAAAATTGCTAATAAAATAGAAAATGACGATTGCGCCCATTCCATTTGTCATTTATCCGTACTATTTCATTAATAATTCATTCCCATTTCTTTCTGATTTGTTTCTCTGTCATTTATTTCCATCACCTCTTCTACTCTTCTTTCCAATCATACACGTACACACACACACACACACACACACACACA
>UPTC01000546.1:0-32099 GCA_900537255.1 Acanthocheilonema viteae
TTAATGAATATAACAATGCGCATCTGGCAATATATCAACAAGCAACGTGCCATACGCTTTGTTGATTCGAATGTCAACAAGAAAGCAAACAAATAATTATTCATTCATCGAAATTTCATAAATTATCATGAAATTATCTTCCCTTAAATTCACTCCTCATCTTCAATTCATCCTATTTACTGACAAATTTCAATTCAAGCTCCACAATAATTAAGTCTTTTTTGGACAAGTATTCTTAATTCTTGTCATAAAAAGTTGCAAAAAAAGCTTCCCAAAGATTTGGAAACATTTATAAGCTATTTTACATCAACTATGTTTCTAACCTGAAACTTTAATGCAAATTACTAAGCATAAAATTTTTTACAAAGCATCGTCAAATAAGTGAAATTTCATCGGTTTGATTGTTTTTAGTGATTACAATCAATGAAATTTTATAATATAATTGAAAAAAAAGTCGTAAATTTCATTTCTGTAATTTCAATAGTATAAAAATAAATCTCCAAAATAATTGAACTCCTTTCGGAGATTTAAAATGCTGGATGCAATGGAAAAAAATACAATACCATAGGTTTATATGCTGAAATATAATAAATTGAATCAGCTTGAAGAAATGGAAAGAGATAATTTCGAAAGAGTAAATTTACTTCTGTTATTTTCATTTCTTTTAATTATAAACGCATAATATTATTTCAATGCAAGAAAATTTCAGTCAATGTCTAAAGTTGCAATAATGATATTAAAATTGTTTCTATGAAAAAATTGCATTTTTCATTAGAAACTTTTTGGAAAAAAAGCTATATAAAATTAACAGTTGAATTCATTCGGTGGCAAAAATACTAAATGTTTACCCGGAAAAAAAAGTTTATCAAAAGCTTTTTGAAAACTTTTAATAAATTGGTAATATCATACAATTTCTTGACATTGCCATTGTACGCCAAAATCTTATTAACGGTATAGCAAAGGGAAATTTTCTTTTTTAAATGAAATTACTACTTTAATATGTTACTGCACAAGCTTATACCAATATGTAAAATCGGTAATTTTGATGGTATGTCTTTCAATCATTCACTCTTAATAACATTGTATTGTTGAAATAAAATTTTGATAGTAAGTCAAATTTAATCATAAAGTTGCAAATTATTAAAGATTCTACGAATGCAAAGATCTGAAATAATGTTAACATTATTTTCTATGATTGTGTCCTAATGAGTGGATTTTATGAAACGGTGCCGATAAAACAATATTATATATGATTATGATTAACGAAATTTTAAAATCAAACTCAAAAGCTTATAACACCATTTTAACTTTTACCTTTTTAACCTCATTAAGCAGTAGATTTATAGGATATTTATTTCTTCCGGAAACTTAAATTCATTTGGATGGAAAAAAATGGTACTTTATGAAAGAATGTACATGAAAGAATGTAATAAATTCTAAAAAAGAAACGAAAATTTATTGTAAAAAATAAATGAACAACTTATTCTCAACATTACAAAACTAACAGGTGAAAGTTGAAAAAAAAATGATATGTACTTGGCAAGTAAAAATATAGGACTTACAATTAAGAATTTTTATTTGAAAGTTTAGAAAAAATTTTAGATAAGAAAATCAAGAAATAATAAAGATAAATTATAACTATTCTTATGAAAGAAAACAAATGTCTATCTTCAGTCTTCCACTAAGATAGCACTTTACTAAAAATTCAGTTAATTTTCAAAGAAAAAGATGATGCGAGTCGATAGTTATCAATGGTTATCACTTATCAGTGAGCCAATGGAGGAAAAGTGAGAGGAAAGGCTGGTACAATTTCACAAGCTACGATCCAATAGTGATAAAATTGATACCGGCACTGAAATAAAAGTGTAGAGAGGATAAATTTTTCCAATAAAGAAAATTAATACACTGAAATTCTCATATAATCTGATAATGCTAATTTGTGATTTGAATTAACTAGAAAATTATCAGAATTTGTGAAAATCATAAATTTTCAAAGTTAATCTAGCAAGGATTGAATTAAATCAGTCAAAAAGAAAGCAAAAAACGAAATCTAGCATAACATGTTACTTGTTGCACGCCGCAGTAAAAAGCTTTCGATTCCTTCTACTATTAAATTTTAAAGTTAGATTTTTTCTATCTTTATTCCAAAAATTTCAAAAGATATGATAAATTTTCAAACAAGAATTGATCATTCAACAAAAATAACTATGAATGACTATGAATTAATAAAATGAATGAAAATGTAATATTCAATTCATCTTTTGAAAAAAGTATCGAAGTAGAGAAATGTTTCAAAATAAAAGGGAAAATGCAAATATTTTGGGTACAAATAATTTCGAATAATATTTCCTTAGAGAACTTTATCAATCAAAGCTTCCATTGCTCGGGCATCTGCTGCAAAACGACGTATTCCATCAGCCAAAAGATCCGTTGCCATTTTATCTTCATTCATCTCATGCCGAAAGATCGGCTCGCTAAGTGAAATCTTTTGCATTTCAAATGATTTGGCTGCAATAAGTTCTTTTCAATGTATTACAATCACATCAATCAGTGACCAGCTTGACAATATTTTTTTTCTAAAAAAATCGAGAACAGAACACAGTCTTGCGTGAAAAATAGAAAAAGTTCATATACCTTTTTCAGGGCTCAAAATTATAGGAACATTTTCGCTATCAACCGATAGATCCTTCAGCAATGCCGGACTGCAAAAAACAAATTACACTATTTAACAGATTACTCAGTGATAAAGCATTGTATTTTCAGAACTCTTTTAATAGAACCTCGCGTACGCAAAAGATAAAACGTTTCTAACCTGATCGTCATCAGATCACAACCAATAAGACCTTTGATTTCATCAACGTTGCGGAATGATGCTGCCATAATCTCTGTTTTATAGCCATACTTTTTGTAATAACTGTAGATTTTTCGAACATTCTAAAGATATTTAAAAGATTATTAGAAAATTAACTGATTCAAAAGACATAAAAATGAAAAATTCACGTTTTCCTTTTTCTCCCCATATTAAATTTAAAGAAAAAACCAGTTCGAAAATTTTCTAACCAAAATTATTAAGAAACCTGAACACCAGGATCCGTTTCACGAGTATAATTTGTTGACTCTGTGTTTTTCAAATACCAATCACGAATTCGGCCAACAAACGGAGAAATCAGCGTTGCATTTGCTTCAGCGCATGCGATGGCTTGATAAATGTTGAATAGCAAAGTCATATTGCAATGAACACCGTGCTCACTTTCAAGTATGCTAAAATTTAAAAATTTGTTATCACGAATAGAAATAAATAATTAAATTCAAAAAGAAAAAACAGAAATCCGATTGCATTTAGTAGAATTAGTGATGAATAGATAAAGACAAAAAGTCTCAATATATTTTTAAAAGTTCCAATTATGTCAATAAGGTAACGCATAAGTTTCATTTATGAATAGACTGTTAGAAACACGGAATGTTTGATTGATAGAATAAATAGATCAAAAGAAATTCCTAAAAGAAAGGCCTAAAATACTATGCCATACGTACCTTGGGAAAACGTTCTGTTTATCCATCAGAATACACCAACCGGTAGAAATGCATTTAAATAAAATCTCATTGGAAATTGACAAAATTGTTTCTTAAATTAATGAACAAATCAGTCGTTATTTGTTATTAATGTAAGAGTTGTATAAAATTGATGAAATCGTGAATAATATATATAAATATCCCTACATATCTGATAAGGTGTATATATAAATATCCCTGCATATCTGATAAGGTGAACTAACCAAGCAGCTTGAATGCCTTCCCAAGTTGAAGGTAATTTTATTAGTACACGTTCTTTTGTAATTCCTTCTTCTTCATATAGCTTTATAATAGTCAATGCTTTCGCAATTTGTGCATCTTTGTCAAAGGCTAGTCTAAAAAGTAAGAAGCATGAAATTATGTTAAAACAAAGACGAAAGGTCTTGATAACACTGATTTCATTTAAAATTAATATACCTGTTAAGTTATAAAAGACTGATCGTTTACCAGCATTAGCAGAAAAACAGCACTAAGATCAGCGAGGATAAATAAGAAAAAAGAAAATAAACAAACAAAAATAAATAATGTAAGACTGAAACAAAAAATCTATGCCTAGCATCGACTTCCGTTGAAACGCGTCCAGGAACAACGTTTAGTACTTCTTTTCCCATCAAAACTGCTATTTTGTCCATAGCCAAGGCACGCAGCTGTAAAACAAGAAACAGTCATTAATAATAAATAATTAACTTTCGAAGAAACGCTTTCATAGCTAAACCTTTTCTGGAAAATTAATAAACTGTGTTCATGGATTATGTTCATATTGTTAATATCTAAACAAACATTACAATACCAGATTATAGGTTTATAAGTTAAAAAAATATCGTTATTAAATATACTGAAAAGAAGAGATAATTCTAATAATCAATTGACAAATAATTGGTCATTTTAATAATTTTTAATAATAAATTTAATAATCAACAAATATAGTTATTTCACAAATTCAGGATTAAGTTAAAGTAGTTTCCTTAAAAAGTTTTACTTCTTCACGACTTAATGATGAACCATATTTTTTGGCATATGCAACACCCCCATCCAGAAAACGCTTGTAATCATCAAGTTTGGATGCTGCCAATAAAATTGATGGATTTGTGGTAGCATCCACTGCGCCAACTTCTTTCATTACTGCAAAAAAAAGTGGTAAAGTATTATTTTAAAATAAAGAATTTATACAAGCAGAATTTAGTGCTTAAAATATTGCTTTTGTAAAATCAAAACGAAATTCTTTGGACAGAGAATCTAGCAATTAATTAAATTAATTTAAGTCTGTAATTTGTTCAAATAAAATTTTGGGTTAAAATCATTTTTTTAGACTAAAAATACACTAAAACAAAACTTTTAAAATGTTAAAAGAGTTGTATAATGTTCCAAGAATTCAAATAAGCCAAGAAATCACTATGAATGACAGAGAGCCTTATATTTCACGCATTAATCTAGCCAAAGGATGAACTAGACAGAAGAACTGAAATTTCCCCCAAAAGATTAAGATGCTTGTATCATTGAGCTGGTCTGAATATAAACTTCGAAAATTTCAGTTAAGTGAATGATAATCGAAAATTTTAATTAAACAGAGCAATATCATTCTATTCCACATCAGTTAACTTATGGAGAAATATCATGATCTAATCTTCCCGACCATATTCTATTCTATTACGTCTTATCTTCTTTTTACATCCCATCCAAATTATTTTGTTTTTTACTTTATTTTGTTTTACTACGTTCTGCTTTTGCTTCTCTCATTTCATTTCCATTCTTTTCCATTTTTATTTCCCGATTATACAACTAAAAATTGAAGATTAGCACAAATTTCATTACTTCCGCTGCACATTACAGGGAATTTTTCCATTAAAAATCGAGAGAATAAACAAACGAAAAAAGGCCTATTTAATCGTTTTCTCAAAAAAAAAAGATTAATCTAACCATTGAAATCGACACAATCTGCGACAACTTTTGTCGACAATTTCATCTGTTCCAAAACAGACGTCATAATAATATCTCAAAAAAAGAAGAAACTATTAATATATGAATTATTTACAAATGGAGTTAATTTTGAGAAATTAACAACTTCCACAAAAAATTATTTTCTTAGTAAAAATTTTATTTTTAGTGTGCAAAAAACCAAATCTATCCAATATTTATCACTTTATCTATTTATTACTTTGCTGACAAATTCTATTTATTACTTTGTTGACATTTATTATCTATTTATTACTTTGTTACAGATTTGTAAGTCATCAATTTTTAATATAAAAATGCAAAAATTTATATTAAAGAGAAAAATATTAAAATGTCGTACTATTTGAAAATTTGTCAATATAAATATTAGATAGAATTCGTAAATTCAAATCCCGCTTAATTTATTTTAATTTACGTAGGAAAAAAAACGAAAAATCCTCAATTGTCGCAGAATGACGTATGAAAAAAACATGCAGCTCATTGGCATCTTACTTTCTTACTGTGTTTCATTCTCGGTTTAAGAAATTAAAGAAATAAAATGAAATTTAAAGAATGAAAATTGAAGAAACTGAAATGAAATAAAAATCTGAAATTGCAATCGTTGATGCTCTCTAATATTTTGCATTCTTTTTCATATATTTGTACATCGGTTATACTATAATTACCTACTTTCTCAACATTTTTCCTATTTTCACATTTCATCTCAACGATTTACAACAGGAATAGAATAAGTGGAATGGAAAAGAAAAGGATAAGCGAGCGGATAGTATAGAGGAACAGAATGAAATACAATAGTATATGAAAGAATAGAATAGTACAGACAAATGCACGGAGAGTGCAATGGCACAAAAGAAGAATAGAATAGAAGAGGCAAACAAAAAAGAAAAAAACAAACCGGTTGATGAAGTTCTCTTCGAATCCACTCAAAATTCTACTACACATACTGCACATTGCAAAATTAACTTTCTGATTTTTTTGCAACTCGATTCAGCACCTAGTGGGTTTGCCAGGTAGCGATGAATGCTTTTATCAGTTTTACCGGGGAGTTACCGCCATGGTTTTAGCGGTAGTACTGGTTGTTTTACCGGTGGAGTTGCTATTGCCGGTTCCAGCAGTAGTGCTGGTTGTTTTACTGGTAGAGTTGCTGTCCGGCAATTTCAGCTGTAGTACTGATTGTTTTACCGGTAAAGATGCTATCGGTTTACGGATGTTATAGGCTTTCATCAACAAAAAAGATTTTCTCTTACTTTTTCAGGCACTCTTTATCAGGGAAGCTCTATTATTCCTTTTATCTCTCTCTGTTTATAATCACTCTCTTTTACTGCTTAAACAGTTTAAGGTTGCCAAATATTTTGTAACTTTTAGCAATTTTCCTAAATTGGTATTACATTGCGATATGTATGAGATACAAATTTAGTAAGGAGGAAATTCGTATTATTTGATAGAAAATAATTTGAGATATGAAAATAAGAGAGAGAGAGAGAGAGAGAGAGAGAAAGATGATAAAAAGGGGAGGAGAAAAAATCAGTGATGCAAATTGAAATAGATCGAAAGATAGAGAGGATTAAGCGAAGTCAAATAAATTTCAAATTAAATAAATTAAAATGTTTCGGCACGTTTTTCAAATGGATGAAATAGGAAATGAAATTTAAATAAGTAAAGTGTTTGGAAATATTTTTTAAATGGGTGAAATAGGGAATGAAACCATCCGAAGTGTAAAGAAATGTAAAGTGACGAATAAAATTTCGTACCGCTAGAACAGGATTAATTACTAAGTCTGGTTTCGTTCTTCCACTGACAATTTCTCTTATCACTTGATTTAGTTGTTGTCTTTTGATAATAATAAAACTTTGATCTTTGACCGAAATTTTATTTTAGATGATTGAGCAAAAAAATACAGGTTTTATCATTTTATATGGTTAAACAAAAAATAAAGCATCAAACCATCAAATTGAACTTGTATAAATATCTTATTGCTTCAAATGCTAATAATTCGTAATTTGTCAAAACTAGAAACTGCACTTATTATTATTCATTGTGATAACTCATGATAAGTTCTCAGTTGCTCGATAACTCTCTTCATTATTTTCATTTATGAACTTTTTACCATTATCAATTTTTTCATTGTCTATTTATTATTATTACATCAAATCCAAATCTCAATTTGGTGTTTGAGAAGCTATTTGATATTGCTCACTGTGTCATATATTTGAAAAAGTTGTAAAGCTGTGAGATTGCTTTATATATAATTAATTCTTCATTTTTAAGTAATTGTTTGCTTACTTCATTTTTCTCATCCCACGGATCTATAAATTTCAATTCCTCATTTTGTTTATAATAAAGTTAAGATAATATTGTGATACTCATCAAACTGTAGTATTTTTATGTAGCAGTTTCGAATACACTTTTTTGTAGTTATCCGATCAGACGGTTGATTGAATGGAGTAATTGAATGAATGATTTATTGACTTAATGAATGAATAGACAAATGATCAGTTAAATGTGTAAACAAAAAACAATGGCTCGTAGTTCAGTCCCGGAGGATATTTATGAAATTGTTGGAAAATTAATGTTTGCCTACGGTGATGAAGCTGAACCGATTGAAATGTTAGTTTTCAAACTAGAATTTGAATTTTTTTCATAAAAATCATTTTCATTTTGATGGCTATTCTTCAGAGTCAAAATTAACTATCGGTTACCAATGACTAATTTTTCATAATGTTGGATCTTTTAATTTTTGTATTTCGATTTTTCCGGATGCAGTATATAGAAGTACTTATGATGTATCCCAAAATACCATTAGAGATTATTGACCTGTTAATCTTATTATTTATTTGCTTGTAATTCTTGAATAATACTACATATACTGCGTAGTCTTTATGCCTTGAAATAGTTGAAATTCAGGTTTTGTATGTACCTTCCATATTTTATACCTTTATAGTTTATGCAGTTTAAAAGCGAAATTTCATATATTAATGTCCCATTTTAGTTCTCAACACGATTGTATAATTATTTCATTATATTCACTTTTTTCTTTCATTCTGTGCATTAATTGGGATTCATAACTAAGATAATTTTTTCTTATGCTATCACAGTGAAGAAGAAAAGATTTAATGAATGAATGAATTATTTTAGATGTCAGCAACACGTCACCGATATTTTGCGTGATCAAATGATGGATGCAGTGAATAGAGCGAAGAAATATGCATCATTACGAGGGTGAAAAATTTTATTTTTTAAATTTGTTTTGTTTCATATCTTTTTTTAGTCTTGATGTTTGTTTTTAATTTTGATTTCTTTATAGCTGTAAAAGACTCGAATGTGTGGATTTCTTATTTCTTCTACGTAAAAAACCGTTCCATCTTGGTCGGATTTATCGTATGGCTAAAGTAAGTAATCCATAGACATTTTTTCCGAAATTTCAATATTTTAAAAGGAGATTTGTAGTTTCAGACTATTTATGCTGCATATTTTTTTACAGTTCTGGAAATCATATTATTTAAACTGCAATCTGTTGGGGAGAGAAAGATGGAACATTTAAAGAAGGAATGGAACTCGTATATATCGTTCTTATGTTGAAAATTCAAAACTTTGTTGACTTTAAAAAATGTGAATTTTTGCAGTCAGCAGATTTGTTAAAAGGTTTCCACGAAGATTATGATACAGAATGTGATATCTTGGCCGAAGTTCCAACTAGTAATTCAGATTTCTGTGGAAAAGAGTTTGTTATTAATTAATTTTCCAAATAATTCATTGCTGATTTTTAAACTTATTTTCGAAATAACTTTTGATTATTAATATGTTATTTGACTGGTAGTAGTTAACTTAGTATTTGTTACATTTTAATGAATAATATTAGATGTTATATAATGAAATGTGACCAAAAGCTAAATAATTAAGAATATGATCCAACAAATAAAAGAACAGATATCTTTATACTATGAATGAATGTCATTAGAAGAATAATACGAGATTGAGATGTTACTTGGGTATTTAATCTTTTCGTAGTTATGAATTTGTACTATTTCTATTAGTGGTTATTGTTTTACTGTAAAGTGGTCTGTATGATAAGCAGTAAGACTTCTGTTTGGTTCGTTAAATCCAGTATTGAGCATTTTATCGATGTGCGAATATTACTAATAAGGATTTACGGTATTAAATAGGAAAATGCTGGCGAAGGTTACTTTTGGTATTAAATAGGAAAATGCTGGCGAAATATTAAATAGGAAAATGCTGGCGAACTGCAAAAATGCTTTTGCAGATTGTTTATTTTGGTGCATATTTTATTTTAGAGCACAGTCAATTTATGATACTGTTGGATTATTCGATGTGACGGGTGAACTGCAGAGATATTTGAAAAGCGATGTAAAAATTGATGAAGAAAAACGTGAACGTTTGAAACGGTTGTCAGAACGTACGGCATTGATGGATGAAGATGAATATAAAGAATATACCATAGCAAGGACATATAGCTTTTGTTCTGGACATGGCGTTAGGTATTAATTCCACATTTACTCTCATGTTTTAAAATTGTCAGATTTAAATCCAATTTCAATATGTAAGACAGTTTTGTGTCTTATATATTTCAAATAATTCTCTCTTTAGTTGTAGTCTGACAACTTATCTGATTAGATATGGTAGCAGCCGGAGATGCATAATTTAACAACCAGGTTTTTTCTAGAAAGCCTTCAAAAGCATATTCGGCATGCAATTGAGTTGTTATTACATTAAGGATTTCAATGAATAACTAGACAATATCGAAATAACGTATTTAAATTAAAAAAAGAAATTATGTTTAATTCAATTCCTTGAACTTTTGTAAGTTGCAGGAAAGCAAAAATTGGTCGATTTCTTAAATGGGTAGGTGATCCTGAAATTGCTCCAAGTGCTTTAATGATCCTGAACTATATAGCATGCGAAATAATTTGTTGTTTGGTGGAGGGTGCATTATGGTCGCGAAAGGAAGAGGGAAAGAATCATTTCGTTGATATTTATCCTTTCAAAGCCTTGCAACCGAGGCATTACGAGGAATCACTGCGGAGAAACAAAGCATATATGATTGGTGGTAATATTGTTGTAGGGTCTTATCAGTACTGACTCACATTGAAAATAGTACTTCAAACGAAGGAAGATTGTACGGAATTAGAAACAAGCCGTGTGAAGCAAATTTGCATCATTTTTCTGTGCGAAAGTTTTGATAAGAATATTACAGCAAGAAAAAACGACGGGTTGTAATTTATAAATAATTGAAATGTTATCTTTGATAACAGTGGCATCATTTATCGTGAGACTGGAGTATTTTACGGTGTATATTGCTTTTTGCGTATCTTTTATTTGTTTATATGAAATTATTCGAGTTTCAATAAAATCCTTGAAATGAATCAGATGAATGAAGTAGTTTTAAGAGATTTTGATTCTTTATAATTGAAAAACGAAAAAAAAAATTACAAGTATCAGTGCTAGAATATTTCATTGGAAGGAATATGCGCGAAATATATTCTAACAGAGAAATGGAATACCGAAAAAAATAGTGGCATAAATTTAAATAAAAAGATTTAAATTGAAATTGGCAAAGAAAAATGAAGTATGATAGGAGTAAGGGTGTAAATTGTATTGTTAACAAGGCTTCTTGTTTGACGATTTCAATGTTACATGAGGCATGTTCGGATTTAGTTACCGGGAAAAAGAATCAGGAGCAGAATTGAATATCTGTACGAAGATTTCTAAAAGAAAGTTGAAAGTTCAATCGTCCTAACTCTAATACCCTAATTGCGTAGATAATATGTGTAATTTTGCTCCAACGTGAAAACATCATCAATTTTTAGTTTTTATTTTATTACTTCATGACATTGAGTCATTTAAACTGAGTTTTGTATTTGATAACTATCATTTTAAATTTAGGGGAATTATCATTTATCGTTAAGTAATTATTCATTTTACTGCTTATTCTAAAATGAAAGGATTATTGAAGATTATACAAAGGCATTATTGATGAGAATGAAAATAGGATATAGGAGGAGATTTAGTGGAATATAAAAGAATCTAAATTAATTATAATAATTTCCTATCATTGGTACCAATAAGCTAAGAATATATGAGTGTATAAATGAAGCCAACTGATTCTATCCTTTTGATTTGCACCAAAAACGACATCAATCTTCTTCGTTCTCATGTCAATTCATGCGAAATTTATTGCATAACTTCAAATCATTTAATCACGTAAATTATTGCTTTTTCTTCTCTCTCTCTCTCTCTATCTCTCTATCTCTCTCTCTCTGTCACTCTCTCTTTCTACTTAATCAACATCTCTTGAAAAAGACTATCGTATATTTTGTTCTTTAGCTGATAACATTATATCATTGATTAAATACATATATGATATTAAGCTATATGTGATCCGGTATGAAACTATATCGTATAACTATCACAAAATAAGTAACATAAAATATCTATTATTAATACATCGAATAAAATTGTCGCAATTTTTTTCTCTTATTTTAAAATTTGAGTTTAATGGAACATATAACATGGATCCGTTCCGGTAAACCGATAAAAAAGAAAAATCAAAATTTATTCCGCAGGGACAATATTCTGCTATCATTGTCGCATTCCATTTTATGATTTTTTAAAATTTTCTTTTAAAAATAATTTTGCTCTCTTCTGCTCATCTGTCTCTTTATTTATCATTTCATTAACGGTCATCATATCCATCCATTCGGTCATATCGATTTAACCATTTGTCTGCCGGTTCACCTATGTCTGTTTAATTATCCGGCAGTTTAAATCTGTTTTATCATCCGGTTACATTCACTTAACCGTTTTTCCCTTTACATTCACCATTTACCTGACTTTCCACGTATATCCTTCATCCACTTATTAGTTTCCATTCCAAAGAAACAATTTTTTATTTTCATTTTTGAAATTTTATATTTTATCCATCAGTAATAGCAATAGTTGTTAGTTAATTTGCATACATGCTACTCTGTCTTTGTATTACATTTCGTAATAACCAAAAAATACTTTGCATTTATTTGAACCATAAAAATTTGATCAACAATAAAAATTATTTAACTGTTAAACAATTCCAATATTCCTCATCCGATAATGATTACAAATTTCATTTCAGGCAAACAAAATTGTAATTTTTATTTGGAGATTTTTTTCTCACTATTAAATATGATTATTTAAGCTAATAAATTCTTTTGCATATTTGAAATTGATAATCGATTTTTTATAATTGCCCACAAACAAAAGGATTAATATTAGACTTAATGTAAGTTTCCTAATTAATACTTTCTTTCCTTTTCATTTGAGAAAAATTTTAATTATGTGCAATTTTTTTAAGATTGCTATCGCTATAGGATGGGTATTCCTGTGTGCTGCAATCTTTTTGAAATTTGAAAAAGAATGGGACTACTTTAAAAGTTTTTATTTTTTCTTTTGTTCACGTACTACTATTGGTTATGGTATGTCACATATTACTAATTTATCTGTCATCATTGTTTAATTTTACAATAATTTTGTTAGCTTTTTAAAAATTTCCCAAACAAACATTTCTCTATTTCTTTTTATTCTTGCTTATTTTTGCAACAAAAACTTTTCAAGGATTATGATTTAAAATGTAAAAGTTACTAAAGTCTAATTTTAATTTCGATATAAAAATTAAATTGTAAAATTTTGAAATATTTTTAGGCGATGTAACGCCAGAAAATTCGGTGGATATGTTTGTGATATTTGGACTGATAGTGATTGGACTTGCGTTATTTAGTATGTGTATCGATGTTCTTCAAATTAAGTTCGAATGGTTATTTGAGGAATTGCTGGTAACATTGCTGATGGAATGCAAACAAAAGAGTGTCCCAGCTGAAAAAATAAAAATTCCGGTAAAATTATTTGTAATTAATTACTAAACTTTAAATCCAACAAGTAGAAAATACTAAACGATCGAATTTTATATTTATTTTTGATAAAGAAATCATAGATAATTTAAATATTATATTAACGGTAATTTGGAAATATACACAACTCTGATCACCACTTCAGCAATTTTAAAATTTCAGCATTCAGATTATACTCAATGAAAATTTAAATTTTAATTTAATCTTAAAAATTTCATCAGCACATGTTTAAACATTCAATCGAAGTATTTGTTGGACAAATAGAACGTTTGTCATAATTTTCTGCAAAATTTTAGCCAATTTTTGGAATGCTGAATTAAAAGCGAAAATAATAAAATTTTAAAAAGCATCGAATGAGCATTATATTAGTTTCGTTTTGTTTCAAGAAATTTACAATATCACAGAATAACTTTAGGTTGATGAATTAAGGAAAAAAAGTAATTAAAATTAGTTAAATCAATGATTCAAATTTATAGTAATTATTTACTCAATTTCAGACTGAGATAGATTTTGTTTCCTTATGGCGTCTATGGCGTAAACGAATGCGTAAACGAAAAATGCAACGTAAAAATACAATCACAAATATCATATTGCTACGATTTAAACGTGATTGACGTGCATTCATAGAACATATACATCGTGCACTCTACATGGTAACTTATACACCTGGATTTTAATTGGTGCTTAGAATTAAGCAATCTTCTGAATTATCATAATGAATTCAAAATTATTGATACTGCTATAAATGAAAATAAAAACATGTCATTCTTTGATTCTCTGTCCTTTATCAATCCCTCTCATATACTATCTCATTGTGCTCATATTTGTCTGATCGTCTCATTCAAAGAAATGTCTCATAAGGCGGACGCAGTGGAGATTTTTCAAATTAAAATTCTGCCGGTAATAATAGATTTGAATTTTAATTTTTATCGAGGGGTGGGGTGGGCTTGGGTGGCTAATTTTCGATCTCGTCCTCTACTAGTTAGTTTCTTTTTATCCTAATAGCATTATCGATAAGGCAAGTTTGCTCGTATTGTAACGGAAGAGATGAAGAGAGAAGGAGAGAGGGAGGAAATAAACGAGTATGGAGTTGTAAATTATAATACCCATTAAATAACGTTTTAAAAAAATGAAGATATATTGTAGAAATCCTATAATGGATAACAAACAGCTAACGAAAATCGATGGCAATGCTGAAAAAATTGCTAACGCTAATACTCGACCAAAGACTCGTGAATGGACGTTGAATGATTTCGAAATTGGCCGTCCTTTAGGTCGAGGAAAATTTGGCAATGTATACTTAGCTCGAGAAATTGAATCCAAATTTGTGGTTGCCCTCAAAGTTGTATACAAAACGCAGTTAGGATCAAGCAATTTGAAGCGTCAGTTACACCGTGAAATTGAAATTCAGTATCATTTGAGGTAGACATTTTAATATGTAATGTTGTTTGCGACAGGCATTTGAAGTTTATTGTTTCATGATTAATTTTAATTCGTATACGTTTTGTTGCTGTTATTTTTTTAAAACTATACAAGAAATTTATTTTATGCTAGGTCGAAATTCGGTACCATTTCAGACATCCAAATATTTTGCGTTTGTATGGATATTTCCACGATAAAGATCGTGTTTATCTAGTCTTGGAGTTTGCGCCGAGGGGAAGTTTATTCCAATGTCTTCAGGAGGTAAAACAATAGTCCAAGTATTCTATATCTTAAATGGGGGAAACTGAAAACTGAGCAAGTTATTTCATAGTTACTTAGCTATAAACAGTAGCATGTAACTTTGTATTTGCTTCTTTGACAGTAAAATTTTAATTCAGATGAAAACATTCCCGCCCGAGCTAGCTGCCAAATATATGTACCAGCTTGCATCAGCTATGGAATACTGTCAACAAAAGAAAGTGCTACATCGAGATTTGAAACCTGAAAATGTTCTTATTAGCGCAAATGGTGATTTGAAAATATCAGATTTCGGATGGTCGGTACATGAACCATCATCAAAGTTTGTTATTATTATTAACTTAAGTTGGAAGATCAGAGGCACGAAATCTTATAGGATGGCTATGATTAGATGCCGATCATACTTTCGTATATTCACGCTCGATGGATTACCATGTATGAACACTTTATAGATTACACTGGTCATAATAAATATTTTGATGTAAGAATTCTTCCAGAAGAACTACAGTGTGCGGTACGTTGGATTACTTAGCGCCGGAAATGGTTCCGAACGGAACGCATGATTCTATGGTTGATAACTGGTCTCTAGGCGTCATGCTATATGAATTCTTAGTTGGGAAACCAGCATTTGAAGCAAAAGTAGTTTCAGTTTTTTTACTTTTGTTGTGCATAATTTTAAAATGACCTCCTTGCTTACTATCGATAACTGTAAATGAATACAAAATAGTGATAAGTTCGAGAATGTTGAAAATTATCTTAAACTTATAGTTCTGCGTTTTTTTACGTCCAGTTTACTTTTCCAGTGGCAGTTTCTTCTAGTCCAATCATTCAGACTGGACTAGAAAAGCCTGTCACTAGATCTTTCCTTACACAATCCTATTTTATATCATCAAAATACTTCAGACATATCAGGATACGTTCGATAATATTCGTAAATGCAGGTATACTTTCCCACCTGAAATACCGGATGGTGCAAGGGACCTTATATCAAAAGTTTGTTTCTATTTTACTTTTCAAGGCAAAATTCTCAATATCCATCTAAAACGTAGATTTGATTTGTCTAAATATAATGAGCTTTTATTTTATTTGTTTTTCTTTTTTTTTATCTACTGAAGCTGTTGTTTTACGCTTTATGCTCTACGCTGATGAAACAGAAATTTAAATTATATACATTAGATGATAGTGAAAATTATATTCTCAGCGAAGTTTTTTATGTAAATTTGCACAATATATGTTGAGCTATTTTTGTGCTTGTTGTTATTCCTGAAAACGATTTTAATTATTTGATCAAATTCTAGCTTCTACGAAAAGATCCAACTAAACGCTTGCCGCTTAGGGACGTTCTGAACCATTCATGGATACAGGAAATGATTACAAAAAGTACCAACCGAGACTCTGTGACTAAAAAATGGCGTTAAAATGAAGAATATAGCTAGTATCTTCCTGTTTTCTGCAGCTACTTAAATTTTTTGGCAGCACTATGGAACGATGATATCTATCAAAGCTAGAAAGCGATAGATATAAAAATATTGTTTATGTTCGTTATATCTTCTAGAAAGTTCGGTGTTTTGATAAGGGTGGAAAGTGAACTACTTACTTTATATCGGCATAGTTTGAGTTTCCAATTTATCTAAAAGTTCTCTGCAATGATGAGAAAATTAATCCCTTTGTGCTATGAGTTTTATTATCCTAGTTTGTTCTATTTCCAGCATATATAGCATTAAATTATTCGTATTTGATTTTTGAAACTATTCACTGTTTTATTTGTCACGTGGAATTGACTTAAATACGATAGATTTTCAAACAAGTTTTTTCCAGTTTATGTTGTCGGTGCTAAATGGCGTAAGAACAGACATTTTTTCTTATGATAGATGTTTGACAATTTTTCTTTTTATTTGACACTCGTTTAATAGTTTTCTTTTCCATGCGGCATATATCTCGAAGATTTTTTCTTTTGCTTACATATTCAATGGTTTTCCTTTCCGCATTGCGCATGTGACACGTATTTGATGGCTTTATTCTCTATTTTAAAACCTTTGATATCATTATACTAAGCAAGCGATAATGCAAGACGGAATTGATAAGTTTCACGCTAAGCAAGGAAAGAAATAGACAACCAAAATGGGCTGTTTTCTGCGATCATCATATAAACACTTCATTTAAAATCATGCCAAGGAAGAAGGACGGAGGGAGAGATAGAAAAAAAATTCTTACATATTATCACGACTTTATCGATTTCATAATTTTATATTCTGGAAGATTAGCAGTCTATAATGATGCCTGTTCTTAAACAAGGAAAATAAGGCATTGGAATATAAATCTGATGAGATTCCAAATTTTCGTCATTTTATGAACTTTCATTGTAAGTTTGTTTCATCGCTAATTGGAAATTGCTATAAAATTGCTAGAACAACTGCCTTCATGTTAACAAATAAGGTCCGTTCAACGTGGTACTCAATGTATTTTACCATAAATTATACTTGTTTCCTGTCTTTCTGTCTCTTTCCTTCTTGTTCTTTTGACATAAAGTTGAAGTCGATATTACGTTGTTGTGCAAAGTAGATACAATAGTAGTACCAGTATAATACATTTTCAAATTTTAATGCAATTTTATCAGTGATTTTCGCATCGAAGTTTTATAACTTTTGCATACTTTTTCGGAACTGTCTATTTTTTTGTGAATTAGATTTTGTAGGAATGAAACCGATTATGGATTTGTGTTGTCGCATAGTGTCAGAAATAATCTATATGTTTATTAAGCTCTATATGTTTATTAAGCTAGTAATTTATTTTCTTTAGCTATTATCAAAATATATTGGTTCTTCGAATGTAAAATTTCTATAACATTTCTGAACAAATTTTACATGCACGTTAACAATTTATACCAATTGTAATTGTGTCATATAACTACATATTTTGACCTTTCCTCTTCCTTTTTAATTTTTTATGATGCTTTATTTGTGAATTTAAGTAAATATATAAGAAATCTTACATAAAGTAGTTATTTGGATCGAACTTTAATGAATTGTTAATTTCGAATTTAGAGGTGCAAGGTGTGCCACTCAGACTGAGTGAAACGCTGTTGTAAGCCGTGAAAGATCTTAGCGCGGATTCATTTGCCTAGTATGAAAGTGTTGAAATTGTTAATGCAATTTTGATTGGAAGCGGTTTCATTTACTGCTGGAAGGAAGAGGGAGGTCTTCTTTTGTCTCAGAGCAATGTTAAGTAATGCAGGAGGAGGATGCATTTCTTTTGTTAGCCTAAATTTGTTGGTTTTCTTTTAGTACTAGTCGATTGAAACCATTTTTTTTGCTTCATAAGCTTAGTTTTAATTGAACATATGATATAATGAACGAATGAGCATTTTTCACGTTTTTTTACCGGTTGATCGAGTGGTGAAATATGTTTTACATTTTTTTATAAAACATATATCAATGACTGCTCGAATTTTTGCTTTTTAGGAAGGTCCAGAAAAGGACATAAGAAATTCTTATCGTTGGAAATGCCAAAATCAAAACGTGAAGTGGATGGTAATTTTTTTCTTCATGAAGTTTATATTGTAGTTTTTTTGCGGAGCTCATTTTTTTCCCGACGGATGAATCCATTAGATGGTATGAGAGGATTGAAGGTATGGAGATAGAAGATTTGACAGAAGATCCATTAGGAATATAGCAGTACTGCAGTGTAGCCATCAATTGGCTTTAATTATTTATGCAACAAAAGGAATTAATTTATGATGTCTGTTATCGTTTCATTTTTACTTTTCGGAATTGTTACTGTTTTTTAGTAGAAGCTAACTAAAACTTAAGCAGTTCTATAATATGTTGTGCCACATATCACATGTTACTACCATTTAATTTTAAGTTTAAATCCACAGATAAAAAAAGAGTGCTCATTTTTTGTGCTGATTTTCAGTGTCTTTAACCCGGGTAAAAAAAAAGACGAAAGAGCAGAAAATAAAATTGGTCGATGAAATACGAAAATGTGTTGATACGTACAAGAATTTATTTGTTTTTGGAATTGAGAATATGCGCTCGACGAAATTCATTGAAGTAAGTTGTAATTATTTTTGAATGATTTGTTGTAAATTAATATTTAAATTTCTTTCTCTTATTACTTTAGCTGGTTGCCAATCCAGTTGGCTGTATGCATTTGCGCTTCTGTTTAATCAAGAAGAATTGTATCTTAAATATTCAATTTGAATCTCATTCTACGTTTTATGTTGTGGTGAACATGTAGGATTTTTGAAAAATTTTTTCAAGTGAAATATTTAACTGAGGAATAAGAAAAAGGAAATGATATAGAAAATTGTTTTTTTGACAATTTCTTGTAGTTTTTTTCATAATATACACCATCGTATGAAATAGAGGCATTTTGTTCTTTCTTTATTTTCAGATTCGACAAAAATATAAAAATAATTCACGTTTCTTCTATGGCAAAAATAATGTTATGGCGATAGCATTGGGCAAAACTCCATCTACAGAATATGCGCGTGAATTGAATAAGGTTGCCAGTTTGTTCGGAATTAATAATTTTTGGATTGTTTTAGTTTTGATAGTCGAAGTGCACAATACAAAAGAATTTTTAATTTTTTTTTGATGTGTCATAGATACTATGGGTGGTATTCAGTCCAATAAGTTTATATTAATTTTCCGTAAAGGTCAGTGGTGTGTTGAAAGGAGAATGTGGTTTGATGTTTACAAACGAAGATCAAAAAACTGTTAAAAAGTAAGTCCTTACCCATTTTACTAAAATCATTAATAGATTGCTACCTATGGTCTAAAATTATTGTTAAGGAGTTTGGAAAACCCTGTTCTAAATTATGGTAGCATGCTTTTTCTGGACGTTTTCAATGTTTTGAAATATTATGTTTTGTTATGTTTCAGATATTTCACTGAGTTGCACATGTCAGACTTTGCTCGATGTGGTCAAATTGCAGTTGATACGATTGAACTGTGTGAGGGACCATTAATGCAGTTTCCGTTTTCTCTGGAACCACAACTCAGGAAATTTGGCTTGCCAACTAAATTGGAAAAAGGTGTAAATTTAAGCCTGGCTTTCTATTATATATTTTAACTCTTTTAGTAAACAAATCAAGTTAGGATTTGATCATATCTTATAGTAGCCTTATTGCATATTGCTTCCAATGGTATGCTACTATCAGAAAATGCTCCTTCTACTTTTCTGATCCGAAATTTCAATTACAAAATACTCATGTTTAAATTGCAGGTGTGGTGACGTTGATATCTCATTACGTTGTTTGCAAAAACGGTGACAAATTAACAGCCGATCAGTGCAGGTTATTAAAGCTCCTTGATTACAAGATGTCTACATTTCATGTAAAACTTTTTGCTCATTGGTCTAAACACAAAGGCTTCACTTATATTACTTAATATATTTTTGGATATCATTGTCTTCCTGTTGAAATACATATCAATGTGAAATATTGGAATCTTAAATTAGCAAGACTATGATTATTCTCTATCAAAGGAACGATTGATTTGTTTTCCTGGTAAATATAGGAGAAAATCTCCCATTCCGAATGTAGAATTCGAATTTAATTTTACTTCTGACAGATAATTCTTTTGTCGCTCTTTCGATATCATTCCCCATTGCTATGATTTTAACATTTCTTTTGCTATTTCATTTAGTACATGGAGTGTAGATCAGGAATCCAAGTATTTTTCCGTTATTGCTCACAGGAAATTGTTGCTTTTATTGTTGTTGTTGTTGTTGTTATTATTATTCTATTTATTTTTATGTAAATTGTTGAGAATCATTTGAAACTGATTAAATAAATGGTTAAAATGCTAAAATAAGTGTAAAATATGCATATAACATTAAAAAATTGTACCACACAACTATTCGGTTCCCTTTTTTGTTCGAGTTTTCAATGAAATATTTCCTAAAACAGCATCGGACAAGTACATTTAAAATATGAAGAAGCCTATTTTACGTTTCATATTTCGAATTGCTAAAATGTACTTTTGAACATCTCAAAATAAGCTACAATATGCATGAAAGATAAAACAGAGGTTGGATATGTACAAGTTTGATTATTTATATAGACACTGTGCAAATGGATATACTGTTAAACTTAGGCGAGTATGTTATTGTCTTTTAATAGTAAGCTGCTCTGCTATTCTGATCTGAGTTCGCAGTTTCATTTCCTGTTTTCTCTTTTAGTTGCAAACTTGTGTTTGATAGAACATGGGTGCAAGTGATAGCAGTGATCATACGCGGAACTTTCCAGCTATTTTTGCGAAAATTCTAAGGTTACTGGTAATTTTCATCTCTTTGACTTTATATAAAAATAAAAATTGAAATCATCAATATTCATGACATTGAATCTTTGGAATTAAATTTAGAGTGTACAAATTAGGGATGAGGAGATCAATGTCTTATTATATCATTTGGCAAATTATATTTTATTATAGCCATTTTAATGAAAATTTCAGGCTAAAAAACAAGAAACCATTTACTAGTAATGATCCATCTACTGCAGCTATTCAAATACAACCGCAAACAGAATCCATTCCTACCAGTAATACTTTGTAATTTCCCTTTATATATGTCTGTAAATTTAATTTTTATACGAGGGAAGATGAAAATCGCAACAATTGATATTATCAGTGGTAGATAGGGCAAAGAGAACAGTTTTGCCGCTAGCTTATTTTTATTTTTGGGAAAATCTTACCCATACTTGGGGTGTTAGTCCACTAGCGGAAAATATAACTAAACTAGCACTTCTAAAAAATCATTGTAATAAAAATCGTTATTGTATAGCAATTAGTATACCTCAATATATAAGCTTCGATAAGTAAGGCAATGTTCGAAAACGATTGATTCATGAGTAATGTTTATCTCGAATTTAGTACGAATTTCATCAAATAAACTCTAACTGACAAAATTTCAGTTACCTGAAGAAATCATATAACCTTACTACAGTACTGGAGAACTTGAATCTTCATCTTATTTATTATCGTTTCAGAAGTTTCAAAACAAGCGAAGAATTTGAAATTCAGTGAAAGCAAGGCTTATTTTGGCATTGATAAGCGAAAACCATTGGATGAGACGATAATAGTGCCTTCACAGCCCTATCTGGAAGCTTTGGATTCTGCAGTTCACAAACGAAGAGTAATTGCATCATTTTTAAGCAGTCTTGCGGCAGTATGTTTCTACTTCTGGTATTCTAGGTTGGTGATTTTCCAACCAGAACTATTTTTAATTATATGGTTACAATCGCTAAGTAAGCTAGATATTGGATTAGTGGATTTAGTGATGTAGAGTGGTAAGAAATATTTGTTAAGATTAAGTCGTTTGTTATTGAGCTTTTTTAAATATTTCACTAATTTCGTGAACTTTCTTTATCTCAAGTTCCTTTTTTCTCTTTCTTTTATCTTTCATTCTCATGCATAGTATTTTCACTATTTATAAACATAAATTAAATGATCGTTTTTTTAGAAGAGATTATGATGGATTCCTGAATGCTCCTAAATACGAAGTAGTGCCAACCCTGAAAAGGTATGCTTTACGTCAACAAATAAAAGAAGCACGTGAAAGCGGAAAAGATACGACATATTTGAAAGCGGCGTTAGAATATGTTGATGTGGAGGAAGCTGTATATCGAGCTGAAGAGGGTGCTTTTACACTTGACAGTTGAATTTAAGAGGGTGTTTTTACACTTGACAGTTGAATTTCATCATTTCATATCCATGCGGTCATGTAACCTTGCTAGTCTGAAATATAAGAAGACAAATCGTCACATGACCATAGTAGCAGCCGCCAAAACTAGCCGATTTTAATGCAATATTTTGTTAACTGCTTAGCTGATCACGACACCACCGTAGATTTGTCGGATTTAACGGCTGAGCTATCAGCTTATTCCATTATATTCATCTCATCATAAAACCACATAAAACCACGGACTTTGTTAAAAAATGAAGATGGACGGCCAGAGGATTTGAAATCAAACGGAACTTTTATTTCAGACATATGAAATATGAAATGCAGCACCAATAAAAAAACCTCGTCCTTCGACTCTTTTTTAGGTTTCTCTAGCAGACTCAATCCACATAAAATTTCGAAAACTAGAAAGATATTTTGATTGTACGGTATTTTGACTCAAGACATTTGCTTCCGTATATTTTCAGCAGTCATAGACTTTCCTTGCTCATTATTTGTTGGAAAAAAATAATTCTGTACGAGTAAGGATTCTATCATTTCGAATAAAAAGAATTAAGCAGAAAGAATCAATTTTCCATGTCCGATTTATATCACAATGTACTGAATATCAGCAATGGTGTTTAACGTAATATATATATGCGTTTGTGTCAGTGACAGTTTAACGAAATAGCTTTATAACTTCAAATTCAACACAAAAAAGCACTGGGCATCAACTTTTAACTATACACCTCCTTTTAGAGTGCATAAAAATAAACGACATTGCAACAGGGTAAAACGACGACTAAGCAAACAGCGACTCTTACACCTTTCATAGTGTTCTAAGAACTGCGGATGAAAAGGTCTTGAATTTGGTATCATGGTGTAGAATTTAAAAGCTGAATAAAAAATGAACACTGATTTAAACGTAAGCAGGGCGCTGTTAGCATAGTCTATTAACCGGGAAAAATTCCCATACAGAAACATTGACATAAAAGTCGAAGCATAAATATCGAAAGAACATACCCAAGATTTCCGGTCGTAGAAGAAAAAGTTCATATTTCATCTGTGATTTTAACATTTTAACCAATAAGCAAAGGTCGGGGAGATTTGAAGAAGTCAAAAATCGCATATATATTGCTGTGAAGAGATTTTCACGTTAATTAACCATTCCAATTAATAAGAACGAGGAACGACAGAAAAAGGAAAGTGCTAGAAAGATTTTCCAAAAAACCTTTTACCAATTTATAAAAACACATAAAAACCACGCAGTAACATTGCACTATAGCAATTACCAAAATAAAATATTTTTGTAAAAAACGACATGTTGCCTGGTCAACCGATCAGAGCAGCAAGCAGATTTTTTTTAATGCAAGCAGCAGAAGTACATAAGGGATGGAGAGGGGATAGGAATAAGGGGAGAGTAAAACGAAACACCATGATAAACGAGGTTGCCAACATTCACACGGTTCAAAAGAAGAATAGAAGATGAATGAAAACATTCCACGAAAATTACTGTGACGTTTTGGTATAACTTTCAAAATTAATTTGGTACAGCAAAGTGACAGACAGTATCCTATAATTTCAGTAATTTTCTGAATCGCTTTCATACATCGATTGCTTCGAGATCATGTTGGCTTTCTGACATGTGCTTCAGTTTGTCATACCTTCCGCTTTTGTTGGACTATCCAGTTTCAATGTTTGCATGGCTACCATCATGATCGGATCAGTTAGAAGTGGCTGTGTTGCTTGTGTTGCTTTAAAATGCAGAAGCTGTTGACGAACCTGAAATTTATCCCTTAATAAATAGGTCTGGCTGATTATCAGCCAGACCTATCAAGCGTTGCTGGAAGCAAGTTTACAAGTAATGCTCAATCAGTTACAAAGTAACATCAGATTGCATTTTTCCCTTCTCATCGTATCACTTCCCTTAAAATATATTTGAAAAAAAAAATACCTCAAGGTGCAATACATATTTTGAAAACAACAATTATTTAAAATCCTTTTTTGCTATAGAATTAAACGAGAATCATTCATTTACTTGCTTCATAGTTCATTCTTTTAAATATTAAAAAAAAACCTTCATGTTGATAAAGCCAAGAATATTTTTGCCTTCGCCTACTAGTGGAATATACACCAATGTTCCATTATCTATTTTGGTCGGAATCTGCAAAAGCGCGAAGCTGATTTCTTCTACTTTTGCTAACTTGAAGTTGTACGGAACAACCTTTTATTCTGTGACGGCTCATCCGTTCATTACTTACCGTTGCTGTGGATAGTAACAGGGAAATTTCCAATGTTCTGAAACGTACCACACAGCGTATTGCAAATTAACATGACGAAAAATATCTACTCATGCAAACGGAAAACAGCTTTGAAAAATACATGGCAAGGAAGAATTAAACTATACGACCAAACCATTAAACATCACCTTGATAAAGTGAGTACCAACCTAAACATTAAGTGTAATCACCTGAATATGTACCTATAAATAACAACAGAAAACAAAAATACCTTAATTATTTGTCCATTATTATTTTTCGCCCATTCTAACATCTTCTCCCTATCGCAACCCGTAGCAAAGATATTATCCCGTTCATATGTATGTGCAAGTAATGCGGTACCTGTTTCCAGAAGTTTTGTGCGAAGTTCAGGATTTTGCACAAACTTATGTACTATTGCATGATGTAATAGTACTGGACCCTGAGTACGCTTCCATTCTTCCACCTGAAAAATCCATCTTTGAAAAAGTGCCAGCAGTATTCACACTTCTAAATGATTAAGCTAAACGCAGTGTTTTGTTTATACCGTGAAATGCAATGAAAATTTTAAGGAAACAACTTTCAAAACTTCAAATATTTGTTAAATAACTTAAAGCTACGGTGCATTAAAATACGACTTACTAAAATTTAAAACTTCTTAAAATAGTTGGTGATCTTTTATACGTAAAAAGTTTAATTAAAAATAGAAAATTAATAGAAAGGCAGTGCTAATAATTATACCTTCTCTGACGAAACGTTAGCTGCACGCAAAAGTTTTTTTGTGTGACCTTTGACAAAACCAGCATCAGATATGTTACGAAGTTGTGCAGCAAGACGTGCGCCACCCAATGTGTACAGTTTACAAGCTTGATAATAATGCTCCACACTCGGATAGTTATGTCCATCCACCGTTAGCGTAACCTGTTTTACAGGGACTTAAAATTAAAAATGACAATAACACTTATCTTTTGTTTGATTTACCCATGCAATTAGTGTTTCAAAGAAAAAAAAAATGTACACTAACTGGATATAAATTGGAGAGAAAGTGCTGGCGACCGCTAAAGCAAACGACTTCATCGGCATCTACTTTGTAATCATCGGTATCCACATCGATTGGAACATCTTCAACCTAAAATTAAGCTTACAATTACTGATCGGTAAAGTCATTTACCGACTTAAAAAAACCATGATTAGTCGGAATCAACTGATCAAATAATATAATGCTACTACTGCTTTTGTAACATTTTTTCCAACAGTTTTTGCAACAGCAACAATAACCCTCGACTTTCATAATTCTCAAATAAAAGTGCATTTCGAGAACACAACGAGAGCTTACAGGAGGTGGAGTAAGTGGTTTTGGCGGTGATCGCGGTTCTGTTTCTTTCCTTCCACCCTCAAAACTAGTATATTGCCGCCCGCCCGCTTTATCCGCCGTAAAATCAATATTCCTTCCGCGATAAACTCCCTGAAACAGTCATTTTTAGTAACATATCAAAATATTAACAAATTTTTTATTTTTTACTCTTAGAGATCCCACATTTTCAGCTGATTTAACAATCATTTTTCTTCAACAGAATTCAAATGTGAACACAACCAGGGAACTGTTTAAAGAAGCACGTAGTCATGAGCCTAACAACAACTGTTGCTCACTTACATAATAGTAAGTTCGGGATGGCCATGGTTGAGTAAGTGGTACCAGTCCAGCAGAATCAATTTGCCTATGACGTCGTGCAGCTTTTTCACGAGCAATTTCCATCGCTTTAATGGATGCAGGAGTTGACATCTCAAATAGTTCTCTAAAAAATCAAAATTAGAGAGAAAATAAGTTGGAAATTTCTAACCTCATGTAAATTTAGGATATAACAAACATGAAATTTGACTGCACATTGTAAAGCGAAGTATAATAGTAGATGCTGTTTAGGCCAGTCTGCAAACGTACTTTAGCGATTGGTTCAAGAACATACATGGAAGACTAAAAGTATTTTGTACAGCTTATGAAATAAATCAGGACTCAACGAGCATATTTTTACTTCTTTACATCCATTGATTGCAAATTTAAATTTACTGAATGAAATAGCAAACCATGAAAATCTACAAAAATACCATTACTATTAAGTCAATGACTACTGCGATCCATTTAGATTTCTTAGTCAGAGGAATATTTAATAAAATTCAAACAAAGCTGCAATTTTTTGGAAACCTTTAAATTTACAAAAATAAAATCGCAAGAAATAACAGAATGATAAAAGATATACTTATGACTTAATTCAAAAGCATTTCGCTATAGGAGAAATTAAACAAGCACATGTTTAAAAATTTTTTACTTGATTTTCTTCCTTTTCAATTTAATAATTGCGAACTAATAAAATTTAAAACTAGCTACGTGCATTATTAAAATATCATATGTGTTAAAATCTGCATTGCAGTGTCCAACAAAAAGGCGCAAATTTAGAGCTCTATCGCAAAATTTGGAAATGGCAAAAAGAAAATTATTTGCCAAAAAAAAAAAAATCACAACACGAACAACGGATGATTAAGCTCAATGGTGCTCACCATGATTAAGCTCCAAATACGCTTTAAAATATTATTCAAGTGCAACAGAAATATGCTGATAATGATTTAATCTGATCAATCTGTGAATTCAGTTTACAATGATAAAGTCCTAATGAAATTTATTGAATATAAGATAGTTCTATAACAATCACTACGAAAGTTCACTGCAGTCAATTCAAACTATTTGTCAATTCAGGAAAGACATCACACTCCACACAATCCTGACCTATAACCTCTACGACAGAGACTGTTCCCTCGCCACGATATACCATCAGCTAACAGTATACTATCCCATGCATGCATGCAACCGAGCATTATCGTCACATGAACACATCGCAAATATAACAGCACTTTTTGATTAGTTATCAAGCAAACGTCTATCGTTTGCTTGTCGGGCATACAATTTCACGTTCACGTTTAAACTGAATTAATCGAAATACATTTACATTTATTTGACCTAAATTGATTTGGAATATATTTACTTGGACCGAAATAATTGAAATACATTTATGACTTCTATGCAGTTGAGCTCAATCAGTCGGAATATCTTTACACCTATGCATTTGAATTGAAGCAGTCGAAAGAAATTCACATTTATGCATTTGAAAATGACATACATGCTAAAGAAACTTTTGAATAATTTAAAAATCCAGAAATGTGAAATAATTTTTTCAATCCTTAGAATAATAATTCATTTCTTTAAAATGCCATCAATGCCATTATTATTTTGAATATTTTGCAGCGTTTCATTTCATTTTAGCCTAGTCATTTTAAAAATATATTAAAAATGTTTATTACTAGTGACTTTTCAACATTATAATAAACCAACGTATATGTAGATATTTTTTTAAGTTCAATACAAACCAGGTTATTTTTTTTTTTTTTTTGTTTCAGCTAATTTCGCATTCTAGCAGTAGATAAATTTCATTTTTACAACAGTTATAAATCTTTTACAGCATTTAACAGTGCAAGCATCCTTATTTAAAACATGAAAAATAGGCTTAGAAATTATGACAAAGATAATAAAATGGAGCATTAAATTAGTTATTTTAATTTGTTTTTGATTTGGAATAAAATTTACGGTGCAATATATCAAGTTGTTGTATTTGTGCGACGAATCATTACCATAATGGAAAGAAAATATTGTAGAATCGTGAATAATTGCAAAGATGAATGATGTCAATAAAAGAAAAGATCTTAGTTGCTATGCAATCAATAATCGATTTATGTGATCATTTTAATGATAGCTTAACTAAGCGATTCATGTGAGCTATATTATTGCTTATTGTACTATTCCGAATCAGGACATATTTTCCTTTTCTTTCTTATTTTTCTGTTTACCGGATGGATTGCACAGCTATGCGATTAGCTAGAATTAATTGACATTAATTTCAATAATTGGTACTTTAATGAGGATAACAATAATTTATCTCTCTGCTAATTAGGTCATATTTAATTTCCAATTACGAACAAATGCCATAATTTGAAATCTTTTAGAAATGCTAAATTGTCTAGAAGATGAAAGATCAAATTTACCAATTACAATTTATTGGCTATTTCAAGAAATGCATTTATTACTACTTTTTCCCCTCTTAATTAACAAACTGTCAATAAAATAAAACTGAATTTTAATGCGGAACTGAATTTACATAACAATATTTTAATTAATTTGACATATTATATATACATATATGTTTTTTTTTTTTAAATAGTTTGACCTCTGCTCAAAAAAACCTGAATTTCGATTATTTTGTTATACTTAACTAATTTTTTTCTTTATTTGCAAAAAGAACTTGTATTTTGTGTTACATAAGGAGAAGAAAGAGGAAAAAAAGCAAAAAATATCAATTGGATGAAACAAACTTTCAAGGAAACAGACATATCGATGATTAATTGATATTCCCATGAGTGTTATCAAAAGAGCTTAAAATTAGCTTTCAAATAAACATTTTTTATCACTTTTTTCCAGTTCATTTTCGTATCTAATCTTAATTTGAGAGTGAAAACTAAAATTACCGAATTGTTCCAATAATTTTCCTACTAAAATTTTTCTTTCTTTACAACATGAGAGATTGAATAAATAATACAATTTAGCTAGGAATATTTGTTTGTCAACTAATCTAATTTCAATTTTTTCCTAATGTTTTATCATCTATTTCCAAAGTATTAATTTTAAATTAAATTATTCTCGATTTTTTTTGAATGCATTGTTTGCCAAAGACTCGACAAAAGCTTATCTCTATTTAAATAAAAATAGCAAATTTATTAGTGAAGATCAATTTGCTGGACGACTGATTACGCTGCATATTCGTTGCATATTTGACGTAAAATTCTATTATCGTGTGCTAAACAGTAAATCATTAACAAATAAATAATATTTTTTTTTTGCATCACAAAGAATGTCATAATATTGTTGCCGAATTTATTATCATCAAAAACAAAAGTGATAAAGATAGTATGTGAACAAATCAAACGCTATATGAATGCTTTAAAAAAAACATATCAAAACATAATAATAATTTAGGTACATTTCTTAATTTATTTGATGTTAAGACGTAAGAATAATATAACTGAATCTTTCATGCATATTAACATAAAAATATGAAAATAATACCTAAATATACATTATAAGTGTAAAGTTGCATATAAAACACATCCAAAATTAGTATTTTTAGCGGAAAATACAATTTTGAGAAATTACAATTAAAGAATGAAATATTTTAAAATTGGATTAATAATAAATCCGATGAAAAAATATTTTCAAAATACAAGTTTAATATTATGAATGACTGAATGTAAAAGGTTAGGATTTATAAATGATAACAAAAACACTAATAATATACAGTTACAACCGATAAAAGATTAAAGATCTTCAAATATGATAACTGATTGGTGTAATATTTCTTGATGAAAGATTAAATATGCAAAAATCCATGTTAATTATTTCAAATCTTTTCAGACAAATATTTTAAAATAGGAGAAAATCTTTAAAAATGATAAATGTACAATTTTTTTATAACCATACTTCTTATAGATATTGAATAGAAATTTAGTAATACATATTTAAAACAACTGATTTCAATTTTTAAATTTGAATAAAAAAATCATATCGTTTAGTAGTGTTGCATTAAATAAATGAAACTTTATTACGGATTTATTTCCCAAATAAACGAAAAAATAATAGGAATTAAATTTTTGGTAAAGACCAGTAGATTATTATATTAATAAATTGATCTTTTTTTGTTCTTCGAAGGTTAACACCTGAAATAATAAAAATTTCTTTTAAGGAAAAATGCTAAAATTAATGATTTTAATTCCGAAAGAAATCGTTGACAAAAAACAAATTCATCCCATACAAAAATAAAAATCACCGAGAGATTCTTTCTCTGCCCAAAAGAATCACTGTGAGGAAATTCGAAAAATTGCAAATATTTATGTAATAGTGATTACATTCATTTTATAGACAATTATTTCATCAAAAGAAGATAAATTTATGGTGCAACATTTCTGCCTAACGCCAAAACTTCAATGCTCTTGTCTCTTATTCACAAATTTTTTTTATAATTTGAAAACAAAAAAAAATTTTAATAATTTTCATAAAATAGCAACTGTTTTTATTATTAAACAAAAATTTCACTAATTCAAATATTTTTTCTTCTACATTTTTCAAAAAAAAAGAACAACACCTGTAATAAATCCGTTTTTTTTATTTCTTTTTTTTTTGAAAATAAAAATTAAAAATAATTGTTTATGTGTTAAAACAAACCAACCGGCTTTTTTCCAATCGGGCGATAATTTAGAAATCTCAAAAAATTCAATACAGATAAGAAACTTTGCCAAACGATCACTCATCCAGACGAGGCTCAATTAATAAAAATGTGATTTGCTGATTTTGAAATTCTTGAAAGTTACATTCAAAAAGACAAATTTGCTGGATGCAGTAGAAAAAAAAAAAAAAGAAAAATGAATCGCCCCGTGTGCATATTGTAGGATTTCCATTGTTTTTTTTTTTTTGAATAACTAATAGAAATTGCTACCATTATATTTTCAAAATTAATTGTTCTGTTTATCATTTTGAAATTACATTTTTTTTAAAATCATTTTAAAGCAGAAGTATCAATTTAAATTATTTTATTCAATAGCATTGCATGTTTTCAATTTTAATTTCGATTTTCATGATCAGTTTTCTCCTTCATTATGCTGCGACAAATATAATCAATAATGCTAAATAATCAATTTTGATCTCTCTCTCTTCTTCTCCTTTTACGATACTTAACTTCATAATTTTTTTATAATTAAAACTGACAATAGTATGATTGATGTTGAAATTTTTTTTCTATTCATCTTTTTTTTCATATATAAAATTTTATTAATCAAAGATAAGATGATCATTTTTTTTCGAAAACAAGAGGAAAAATTGAAAACATAAATTGAATTTGGATATTAAACAAATGATAGTTTTTCTCTTCTTTTCTTTCCCCCTTTCCTCTCTCTCTCTCTCTCTCTCTCTCTCTCTCTC
>UPTC01000547.1:3084-27860 GCA_900537255.1 Acanthocheilonema viteae
CCTCATTGTTAGCATCAAAATTTAAGAAATTTACCAAACAATATATTTCATAAAACAGTCTTGGAATAAAAAAAAAATGTTGATATGAAATGACAGAATTTGATCCTCTCAAAACGTTTACCAACAACTATCGATAAATAACATATATAGTTCGTAAATTTTATACTTCATGATAGAGATGTGAAGAGGAAAAGAAAAATAAGGGAAAACATGAATTTTACAGGAGAGAAGACATTCTGTAAACCATTCTGAAATAAAAAAAACAATGACATATGTAATACACAAAATGGTAAGGTAAAAAAATGAAATCAATAAAAAGTAACAATAAAAAATATAACCCAAAAACTTACAAAGCATATATGGAAAATAATGAAAAGATCAAATCATTGCACATTACTGAGCATAAAAACTAAATCGCTCACACATACAGAAAAACAGAAGTAAAATGATGATAGTTGATAACAAAATAACCAAATTTAAGCTACGAATGGAAATAAAACATTTACAAATAAACAAATACAATAGGTGATGTCCACATGTGCCACAACAAATATACAACGTTTCAACTGTCGAACAATTTCTCGAAAATTCAAAGAAAAAATTAGAATCCTCACATTTTTAGTAAATATCAAATTTGATACCTATTTATGATAGGTAACAACGTTAATGCAGTCGAAAAAAAATGCCAATAAACTATATTTTCAAAAAATTTCACGGTCGCGTCCTTCCCACCACAGTTTCAAGATTTATTCGTGGAAAACATGACTGTGTAAATGGATTATTGAGTTCACCAATACTCCTGCAAATAATTTCAAAAATCTGATATAAAGTTGTTCAAACTCGAAACACTTATGCTAACAGAACATCTGTACTGTAAATCAGAAATGCATCAACCTTCAGTGAAAAAAGACCAGGAAAATCAACAACTTAAAAAAAAAAAACGTGATACCAACTTACATTGTACTAAACAAATCATCCACCGCAGTTATGTCAGAGTTCAATCCATTCGAGCCTGCCATCGAAAAAGCGCTCAGTGTTCTTTCAACATTACCCGCTACGTCAGCATTAGGCCGATATTGATGCCAACAAGTCTGAAATATTGCAAACAAAAAACTCTTTGAACTTATCAATTATTTTGTACAGATCAGCAAAGACTGAATGAATAAGTATTCTGTTAAAGCAAGACAATTACAAACCTGAACAGCCTCTGAGTTACAGCTACTCGATGGTATTCCAACAGTCTGCAAATTATTATCAGAATTAAAATATTGCTGCGAAAACGAATCGCAGCGCTCCGATCCTGTCACCTCAACAACACATGAATTCGTTGCACAATACCTAAAATTCATCTAAGATTTTTCATGCGGCCGATGATTTTTGCTACACTAGGGAACCGCATGCTTCAAAATTTAGATTTCATAGAACATGATCAGAAATTCAATGAAATCTCAACACTAGCGCTAACTACATGTTTGACACTCTTTAGCCATCGTAACGTCGTAACAATCTATTTTAAGAATAATATTCTGAGTGGGTTTGCTTGTGAATATACCTTCATATTTACTTTTTATTTTTAAAGTTGCCGAGCAACCGAACAATATTCCTTTCCCAATGTAAAAAAAAATTTTTTAAATTACTATGAATACAGATTAATAACCTCGGCCTTGTACCCCTTGAATAATGCCGATAATGCAATGCATGCTTGCCACCATCATCGAGACTTGCCGTAAAATTCATATGAACCTAAAATTGTCCAAAACTTCAGAATCCCTACAAACAAATATGCAGACAAGTTATAGTATATGTGCTAGAAATTTTAAAAACAAATATCACATTCCTTCATTAAAAATTTTCAAAGAAACCAAGCGAATATTAACAGCTATAGCTTAATCAGCCAGTAAGTAATATCTCAAAAACAATCGTATTTGTAAATTCCTTTCACAAATGAAATACAACTACCTCCTATCTATGGTCATGTTGAAACCAAAATTACAGTTGTGAATTAGCGAACATGACTGACAATTTAAAGAGTTGTATATTTCACAGTTACCAAACAACCAATCGAAACCTACCAAATCATTTTGCACTTCATATGGACGCATATGAATAAACTGACAGCGACTACCGTATGGACATGAACCATATAAGGCAAACTTGTTGCATAGCTGTGTTTTGTATTTTGGATGTGGCTGAAAAGTGCAGAAATACCAAAAAATTACATTACTGACAAACTGCTAATGAAGTATTTCTCAAGAAATATTAGACGTGATTTATTGTACATTTAATGATAACTTTCTGTTTAAAAAAAACCAACGAAGAGAAAAAAAGGTGAAGGAACAGCACCTAAAATTAAACTTTACTTATGCATACAAAAAAAAAAAATAACCCCTGGTGTAGGACGTAATTCATCAATACCATGTGCAAACCGGCACTCCAAACCATATGCGCATTGTCCAGTATCTCGGAATGCATTGCAAAGTGAAGTTTTATACGCGCTCTTCCGACGACGTTCTGGAAATTGAGATGAAAAAAAATGAATCTAGAGCCTTACTCAATATGAAATGAACTTACCTTTTTGCAGTAATTCTCGTTCTTTATCAGAAACCGCTTTATGCCATTCCGGTTCATTTACACGATGCTAAAACAAGAACATTAAAAAGATCCAATAAGTCAATATTTATTAACAAGGATCAGGCCACAGTGACCATCCTCAAATTCTGAACTAAACAAATTTAGCTCGGAAAATCCAAATTAACGAGGCAAGTAAAGTAATAAATGAAAAACAGGCATACTGCTATCGTTGAAGGTGTTCGACGTGGTGTAACTGGTGTTACAGGTGGAACTACTCGTCCATTCCCTCCTCCATCTTCCAAAGATGATTTAGGACTTACTTTCAAATCATCATTGCTAAACGGCTGTAAAATGATAAATTAGATAATCCAGAAGTGATATGCATATAAAAAAAAGACACATGTTCTTATTCTTACATATATGGTTATAATTGAACGTAAGCGATTTATTGAAACGAACAGATGTACCAAGAAGTGTACTATAAAAACAAGATTCAAAACAATGATTTGAGAAAGACTTAAGAATTATAAAACCGATTCCAGTTAGATGAAAATAATAGTATGAAGATTATAGTTATGCAAATATACATATAAATGGAATCATAGCCCTGAAGACATCTTTCCAGTCTTAGCCTTATGTATAAAGATTTGGCAAGTGCTTCCTGTATGAACTATACATGCGAATATATTATTCCTTTTGGTTGCTGATTCATTTCATTAATTGCCAAATATATATACCGAACTATTACAGGGGAAATACTGACCTGCTGAATTGCTTGCCATGCAGATAAATCGACCATTCGCAACTGTCCTCGATAGAAGACAAAAAGCCTAAAATATACGCAATATTATAACCGCTACAATAACTACCATTCCAAAATGTACCATTCACCTCGGTATAAAAATATTTCCTTAATCGTATCAAAGAATTCTTGGCACATACAAATACTCTGAATAAATCAAAGTCCAGTATGACAGTTAATATTAAATAAGTCGATGTTAACACAGGAAAATCTGAATGAATTATAATTCACTAAAGAATATCTCTATTAATCATACAATAGTTAAAAAATTGAATATCTGGCCTTTTAAAGATGGTGAAAGCTTTTAATAAAATTTTTTTTTTGCATGAAATTTACAAAAAAAGCAAATCCAATTCCTAATCATTTCCTCTACATGTTACACTTTTTCACTCAAAAATAATCATTAAAGTTCAAAAAAAGAGTAGGAAAGAAAAATAAAAAGATAAAGAAAAAAGAGAAGTGAAGATAAAAAATCGAACTAACTTATTAGGATTATTGGGTATAATATACAAATCGGCGCCCTCTTCGAGACCATAACATTTCCTGAGTAAATGATGTAACTGCACAGGAACAGCAGCTTCCATTACAGGTTGTTTATGGTTGAAAAGTGGTGGTGTTGTTAGCTGTCCGGTGTGTAATGATACTACGGCTCTTTGAGGACTGACAGTTGATAGCATTTTGAATGTTAGTAATATATGTATGATAGTTAGAACTGGAATAAAAGGAAAAGTATATTGAGAAAAATGAATAAATTGAATTCGTATAAATGATCAAAACTCGCCCATGTCAAAATACGAGATCATTCAAGACATATTTAAAACTTATCTATTTTCTAGTAAAATGAACAACACCAATCTTGACGGATAGTTTAAACATATAAAATAAAGAAGTTCAATTGAAACAATCCAATATTCATTAACTTTTTCATGCGGGAAAATAAAAAGCTCACAAATACGGTGGGACGTTAAATGCATAGATTTTAAAAAAATAACATTAACTTAAGAGAATTTGGTGATGTAACAAACAAAAAAGGTATATTCTTCTGAAACAACAAGTCTCGGATTATGAAAATTGCGAGGAAGAATTACTAATATAGCAAATAACTTATCAACTTCCACATGTTCTCGCGGACTATGAATTGACAGTCCGTACTTTATCATAATCCGCGAAATATACCTCGATTTTCCTAAACATTTACATATTCTAAATTTTTCAAGCGTCATTTAATTTGACGTAAAATTACAAAGACAGTAATAAGCACTGTTTTAAAACATTACACATTTCCCATCAATGTAATACAATTGGAATTTCCGTTTTCCTTAAATTACTTCAACTTCAATGATATCATTCATCAGTTTTCATTTTTAATTGTTGCTTACAGTTGTTTACCGGTTCGAGTGTTATTAGCCAAAAATTGCAATACAATACAAGAAAATACACTGATTATAACTGCTTAAAAGTTGAGAAGTTTAGCATTATCCGAGAGTACCGGAACAGCAATCTCAGGAAGATATCAAACCTATCAACGGCTGAATCCATTATTCCGAAACCGATTTTGTAAAATGCTAATTTCTCATGTTTTGTTCACGTCTGCTATGCGTCAAATAACGCACGGATTATGAATGGAGATGTCTCAACCGGATATTCGATAAATACAACAAATAAATAAAGCATTATCTTAACTGAAAAAACAAATGTGACAACTCTGTTAGCTAATAATTATCGGATGTCTTAAAATGAAATATAACTAATGAATAGCGCCAATGTGCAAATCACCCGCTAACGAATAAATGCAACAACCGAATGATTGAGAGATGGCTTACATGCGGAAATGCTCAATAATAATGGGAGGAATAGCGCTTTGATCAATTTGGCAATGAAGGAAAGGTTACGGTAATGTGGATGAACAAAGGAAAGAGTGTGAGATGAAGGGAACAGTGTACAGTACTCTTTCTCACGCTATCCTCCTTTTGCCTTTTCTGAGCTCATCTCAGCAGCATTACTCTCTATAGAAGAGGGGACGGAGACGTGCATTTTGTGCTTGTAACGTGCGAATAGAGAAAATTAGGGAGATGGGAGAGGATTGTGTATTTTTGTGTTTTAAATGGACATTTGGATATGATGGAAAATGTGAATTACGTGGGAATGTCCTTTTTGTGACATGTTGATATTCAGGATGAGAAATGCGAATTACTGGGATTGTTTTTTTTGTGACGTGTTGGTAATGTGGATTGCATGGGAAATTTGGACATTAGTTTTTTTTCCTTCATTGATATATTTTGTCCTAAAATTGTTATTAATTTATTTGTTAGCTGAGTTTCAAATCAATTACCCTATCGGTGAAACATTTGTAACTGTTGATCATCCATTCACTGTAGATAATGTAGTAGATTATTCAATCATTCAATTACGTGATAGAGTGTAGATCGTGTAATCACTGGATAGGTAATATTGTAGGTCATCTATTTATTCAACCATCTGATAGGTAATGATATATTGCAGAGGTCATGATCAATTTTGATCTGAATGAACAAAATGAGATAGTTGATTGATTTGCAGGATATTGAATGATGCGTATGGTTGGTTTTGAAAATGGATGATATATGGTTTATTCTAAGAATATTGACAACGAAATTTACTTCTGACTTCAAAGTGATGATCTTATTTCATTTCAGTTTTATACTATAAATTGTATGAATTAGAATTTTCTTCCTTGCTCATCGACATGCCTTTGCAGGTAGCAGTATAAAATTAAGGATATTACCATTTAATTAGTAATATTAGAATTATGTTTGCTATTTTCCGCATTTATTTGACTAATAGATTTTGTTACACTATGCTTCAAATTAAAATTTAAGAATTAGTAATAAAAGATACTTTCAAATTTTTTCATATAGTACCATCTTTTGAGTACTAATGAAATTATTTTACACCTAAAAAAAGACCCTACAGATGATGGGAACATGTATATAAGATGATTTTTTAATTCATACTGAAAATTTATTTAATTTTAAACGTTTGCTGTTTTTGATTATTTACGCTTACTTTCTTGCTCATCTTTTATTGATGTTGTATAAACTTGATATTTCAAGGAATATAAAACTTCGTCGTATATAAACGAAGTGCGTAATACAGTCGAAGAATAAATTCTTATATTATTAACATTATTTGTAATAAATTTTTTTTCATGTTAAAAAGTGATCATTTTCATATTCTGTAATTTCTTCTCACAAAAAACACTGAAACATAAAAAGTCATTGTTTTATTGATATTTTACGTGGAAAGTGTTAATTTTTGACGTATTCTTAACATGTTTTTGTAACAGAGTTTCATATCTGTTAGAAATGCATTTTATGATTTCACTAATTTTGCATTGCTTTATATTAAAATGTCATCATCACTAAATCATTGAATTGCAAGAAAAAAAAAGAATTAGAAATTTTACGAAAGATGAAAAAATTCTAAAATTGAAGACATCATTTAATAAATAAAAAAAATATGGAAATCAAATGTAATAAAGAAAGAAACCTGAAGAACGGACTACTTCGAATTACATCCATCTCTCCTGAATATTAATGGTTAGTGAGGTCATCCGGTCATTTGAGTCGGTCAATAATCACCATCATCTTGGCTCTCTTCAGTTCATTTAAAATCATGTAATTTCAACAATATAAGTAGTTTAAACTATTTCTCTTATAAAAATAAATAAAAAGTGATTTTTTTTTGGGATAAAATGAAAATTTTTCTTTTTGTGCTAGCAATGCAACCCTTCATAAATAACAATCGATAAAAAAAGTATCAAAAACAATAACAATCACCAATTTCAGCATTAACTTTTCATTAATGTCCAAAAAGGAATTATAAAATTATATTTTGCTTTCCCACTTTTATATTAACAAAAACACCCTAAACGTCAGCAATCATATCGACTTATCGGAAATGATCTGATCAAATTTACGAAACGAACATGAATTAAACTTGTATTTTAATAAAATGCTTTAATTGTTCGTGCTATTTTTTGAAGTAAAATTTTATTTTACCGTTAGAAAAAAATGATTTCATATTTCTTTGATAACCAAAAAATACTGTTAAATTTGACACTATAATCTGTCAACCGATGGAATAACGATTTATGAGCTAAAAAAAAAATGAAAGAACGTAAAAAGACATGAGATATTAAAAGGCTTGCAGTTCAACGATATGATAACCTAATAAATCGATAGAAGAGCGTATCGGGAATTCGGAGAAGAAACCGAGAATCGGGGATGAATATGAAATAATGGCTAGAGCAATTCTAAAATCTCATCGGTTACGCAACGAAAATATCTCGTTAATGCCGGTAGATTTGGAATGACATCATTGTATACTGGCGCAGCGCGATCTCGAATTATTTAATGGGCCGCGTACGTGAAACATTGACGCCGAATGATGCGGAATGTAATTTCTACTGTGGTAGCATAACTGTGGGGTGGAGAGAGGAGGAGAGAGACATTGCACACGTGATGATGTGTAGGCTGAGATAGAAATCGCGGAATGAACCGCTGTGGCGGTTTTGCGGAAAAACCGATTATTTTTTTGCGACTTTTGCGGAGTAGAATTGCTTGAAAGCTTGATTTTTTAAGAGGATGGAGTACTTGCTGTGGTATTTTCCGGAGAATATCGGATTTATGGGAATCAACTTATTAATGACTGGATATGATTACCAATGAGACGGGTAAGTTATAATTTTTGTATTATATACATCATTTATGTAATTGCGGGTCACATTCTGCATGTATCACAGCATTCTTCTGGACAACGTGTAGCACATGCTGCGTGAATGCAATATGAATTGATTGTGTCATTTCATTTCGTGATTTCTGAAGCATTGTTTTTTTTTTTCTATTTCTTATCAAGAAATCGCATACATTCGATACCCATCTCATCATTTAGTTACACGTGGCACAGAAAGTTTGTAATAATAATGTGGTTTGTTTTCTGTTCCATAAACTTCCTATCTCGTAGATTCATTTTTCCAATTAATTGTTGTTAACTTTTAGAAAAACAATAATAATGATAGTGTTCATGATAAACTATTCATTACTATTGATATGGAATAATGATGTTTATAAATAAGTAAAAATCAGAAACTAATGATGCATTCTGTTTTACGTTAACATTTCTGTAAAGAAAAAAAGGAGTTTTTTTGAAACAATGAAGATTCTTTGCATAAATTACGGATTAGTGTTTTATTGAAATTTTCTGCATTATATTTTCTATGATTGTGATTGTTTAAACGAAATCAAATTGGACCAGTTGCAATATTCAGGGATTTGAAGAGGAACCGATTGTGGTAGAAAGCAACGTAACGGTAGGAGTTGCATGTCGTTTGGGTAATGTTGAGCTGACACAACAACTGCTGCATGCTGGATATGGAGCATTTCCGGATGATCGTTCGTGGTGGCCAATTCATGAAGCTGCTTATGGATTGCATTTGGAATGTTGTAAAGTGCTTGTTGATAGTGGTAAGATGTCTTTTTTTGCTCAGTTTTGTTAAAAGTAAGATCATGACATACTAGTTATTCCCGACGTTCTTCCATCTCATTTTGTAATTAACAGTCGTTTTTCATTCCTAGAAAAAAAGGAATAGAATATCTTCAATCAAGCAATCAAAATAGAGGCTTACATAATTTTTAATTCGTCACTGTACTGATTTTTTTTTGATTTAAAAGAATGTTCGAGTTTTTTGCTCTGTATTGTTCTTTGGCAGTTTAATTATTTAATGAGTTATTTGGCTTGTTCATTGTCTTCATCTACGCAAAACATGGTGATAGTGTATTAAAATAAAAGGTGGGAGATGATTACATTGAACATTATTTCTTTCCCAAAAATTCAATTCTTTTCTTTCTTACCTAGCTTTTACCATATATTGTCACTTCAATCCTTTCTTTTAAGGACGTTGTAATGTGAATGCTGAGGCGCATGATTCTGTTACACCGCTCATGTTGGTTTGTCGCATGTCGTATAGGCATGATGAAGCTCTTGAAGTAGCGCAATACCTTCTTGATAATGTATATTTGTTAACATTTCTGTTTCTAAAGTGTGATATATTTAAGCGAATAATTCACATAAATATGTTAAAGTTTTAAATATTTTCAAGGTAAGTGTTATTTTTTAGAAAGGCAGCTTCAACTGATTGAAAATTTCACATCTCTGGTATCAAAATGAAAAAAAAATCAAAAAAAATTAGTCTTGTAAGACTTACTTATGACATTTCTTCTTCAAAAAGAAAATAATGAAAAAGATTATTCATGGAAGATATCCGAAGTCATCTTTTGTAGGGAGCGAATCCAAATAGTCGAACTTTGGATGAAATGACCCCACTGATTCAAGCTATTAAATCTAAAAACACTGCTTTGGCTTTATTATTAATTGACAGAGGAGCCAATCCATTCGACGTTTGGTATGATGGATGGTCGGCGCTGCATGAATCCGCAGATACTAAAGATTTGGTACTTTTATTAGAATACAAAATCATGGATTTGTGCATTTTCACGGGACAATTTCTTCAATTCCTTATATTATGCTTAATCGCGCTAGCAAAGTTTTCATTGCGTTTCATTTTCCATTTGATGCAATTTTGGGTGCATTAAACAGAAAGTAAAAAGCAATGAAAACGTTGCCGGCTCACTAGGCGGTTAGAAAGAAAAAACATTTTAGGACCAAAACAGTAGCAATGCAAAATATCAGAGGGACTTTTTTCACATTTTCTAGGTTGTGATGCGACGACTAATCAATTTAGGAGCGGATATTTTTGCCGTCGATACGAACAAACACACAGCATTGATGGTTGCTGTGCAAGAAAATTTTTATCCTGGCGTAAAATTGCTTTTGGAAGTAGCTGGAGGTGCAGTTGTTTTCATTTTTCCAAAAACTGGATATACTTTCTAAAATTTAAATTAGTTTGATTTTTTATTCCATTCCGGGTTGTCTTTTTAATTATTAGTCATTTTACTGGACCGGAAATAAAAGTCATTAATATGTTTTGAGTTAAGTTCAAGGCGGAATTTATCTTCAACATGTCAACTGACTATCTATAGTTTAATTAACTATATGCAGTTCATTTGTTCATAATTTTTATTGCTTCTTCAACACAGCTACATGGAATACTTAATTTTAATATAGATAAAGCAGCTGAATTGGCTGATATATCAGTGGAGAATGGATTGACTTGTATCATGGCTGCTGCTGATGCTGGATTTGAAGATGTAAGTTTTTCAAACAGCAAAAGATTGTTTTTTAAGAAATTTTAGAAATGCATCACAAATACCAAAATAGAAAAGTTTGATTTACTTTATTTTGAAGTGTTAGTAGTACTAAATTGATCTGATTGAATTAGTTGAATAAAGCTAGGTGTTTACAAGATGTGGTAATTGTGCGGGGAATTTAATGAATTCTTTGCAGATTCTTTCATTACTAATAAGTCATGGAGCGGATTGTAATAAAACTCAGCATCCAATTTGGGGCGATGATGGTAGTCGAATACATGCAATTGCTGCTGCAGCCCTAAATAATCACCCCAAGTGTGTGGAGTTACTTATACCTCATGTTAATAAGGAAATGTTGAAGGAAACAGAAGTTAGTTTAAATTTTATTTTTTAAAAATAAATATTTTATAGTAGTTGAAAGAACAGGGAAAATTACTCTTTAGGTCATAGTGTTTTTGATTTAAGATATCCTTCTTTTTATCATGTGGCTGTTAATGAGAAAATGATACGACAATGTTGGTTTGGTGGTTAAAATTCAGTTTTGCTTGAGTTTAATATAGTCGTCCATATAGAAATCTCATAGAATAAATCAGTAAATCGAAAGTAATCATTGATGTTCTTTTAGTTTAATTATTTTATTGATAAAGAAATTACTTTTAGGTTGATCCAGTATCAGCAGCTGCGTATAGTGGATCATACGAATCTATTTGTTTGTTGCTCGATGCTGGTTTTTCAACCGAAGTTTAAATTTAACATTAATTTACTCTATATATACAACTGTGTTAAGTTTACCAGTTATGAGCACAGTTTTTTGCTGAAAGATTTCTGGCACTCTAATCGGAAAATATTACATAAAGAATGATAAAAATACTATATAAAGTCATCTTTTTAGGTCCCAATGTGTTCTTGTGAACCAGTTGGCATGATTATTCCATATTTGCGGCCGTTATTTTCACGTCGATATCATACGCCATTACGTGAGGCTGTTCGGAAAGGATACACTTCAATTGTTGAAAGACTTCTTAAGGCTGGTGCTAAGGTACATTTTTTAATTAATTGTTTAGAAAATGTAACTGTTTTTAGTTTATGCATTCATCCTTTTTGTTTTATGCAATTGAAATGCTATTCACAATTTCGTATTGTTTTCGAATTTCTATTCCTTAACTTTTTCCTTATTTTGATCTAAAATTTTTGACAATATGTGCTCGCCTTGACGTATGTCTCTTTACGTTCTTATTTAGATGACATATGTAAAAGACTGTTTTTCGCCATTCTTATTTGCATTTCGAAATCGCATCGATCCTGTTATCCTATACAAATTTTTGGAAAATGACGTTGACATCAATGCTATGAGGTAATGTAGCCTTAAATAGAGAGATATCAGGGTTATCGTTATTCTCAATATTGAAGTTAAAATTGTTAAGGAATTGTAAAAAAAATTGAATTCCTGCAACTACAATTTATAACATTACACAAAATAGCGAGCTGAAAATTTTAAAAGTGCAAAAGCTCGAAAAAGCTTTCCTCTTTTTCTCGTCTGCACCAACTTTATCTTTTTTCAGGCCAGAATAATAACATGAGTATTCAAAAAGTAACAATCTCCATAATTGTTTCGAAAACCATTAAAATTTTATAAATTTTGTCTTTTTTTAGTATTGAGCGAACATGCGATGTACCAGATGCATTAGTAAGTGCCTTGGGTACCTGTAATCGCCGACAGCTGTTTTTACTTTTGAGTTGTGGTTTGGATCCGGCTTTGAAGGTAAAGAAATGTTATTCTTAAGTCATTATTGTACTTTATGAATTTAACTTTTTGCCACCTTTTATACATTATTACTCACAACATTCCATAAACTTCCACTTCATGTGCAGATTTGTTCCTTACTAAATCTGGTTGAATATTTTCATTGGTTAAGTCGGTAGAATCTTACATGAACATGAACAACTGTCGTACGAGCATATTTTGAAATGAAGCTATTATTTTTAGTGATTTTTAACTTAGTTGATGGTGAAATTCAGATGCGTCAGTGTTTATGACTTTTCAGTAAATTTTTCTATTATAGAATTGGTGCAAATGCAAAAATGGCTATTCATTGATGTATGATGTTATGCAGACGACATATGTTACAGATGTTGATAAATTAATAAAACTTTTGGTGTTCTTTTCGCCTGGTATACCAAATTGTTGTAATCAAGTGACAGAAATTATCGGTGCTCAACCTAAGGTAATGCATAAGTTGTTTTCCTCACTAAAATTATGACTCACTCTATAATGAAGTTTGACGTCGTGCTTTGGAAAAATTCCGATTGTTGGGATCAGCCAAGTGAGGTGCAATTTCTCTTAAGCCTATATATAGGAGTGCTTGAATTATTGGGATTTCATCAAAAGTTTGCTTGTTTCTTAATACAATTGGGCTTTATTCCATGATTATAAATACGGCGTTTTCTTCAAGAAAATTAATGAACGGTTAATTTTCTTGAAGCTTAATTTTATGTATGCTTTAAATGCTTAAATTTTATAAATTGCAGGTTCCTGAACTTTTACACTTAAGTCGTCTTGCTGTGCGGAAGTGTTTTCGAACGTCAAAGCTCTTACATGGTCGATTTTTGGATGATCTTCCTATTCCGAAATCCCTGAGAGATTACATGACTTTCCAATCTATTCCAAAAGAATTACTTCCAGGTTAGCTTATTTCTATCAGATTGCTGTTCATGGAAAATTGCCAGTTTTATTTTTTTTTTCTTTTTTCCTTACGGTTTTGTATTGCCTTTGATTAACTTGTCGATTCAAGTATTGAGCCTTAGAGATCTGCTGGCATATCAATATCAGTACATATGATGAAAGCAGTTTGAATCTCATCATATATTGTCTCTACTGTTAACATTAATTGGACTTATCATACCGTTAAACTATACCTGTGAAAGTAAACTACATTTCCCAGATCTAAATATGCCATCTTATAAATCTATAAATGAAATACCACTGGTTTTTAAATTAATGCTGTGAGTAGTAGAGCTTTTCCTGCGTAATTACGTTACATTTTTTCGAATTTTACATTTTGTTTCTATTTTAAATCCCATTGCTCACTTGTTTGTGTTATCAAAAAAAGTTGTATTACATATATGTTATATCTTTTCATCTTCAGTACAACGTCTTATGCACTGACTGAGTTAGGTATGTATGTATGTATATATAGACTTGTATTTTTTTTTTTGTTTTCTGAAATTTGTTATACACAATTGAATTATACAAATCGTCATATTGAAGTTTCATAAAACATTAGTAAAGCATGTTAGATTGCTGAATTTCGGCAGAGATTTAATTATGCTGATATGTTCAATTTTTGATTCATTTGTGTATGAAACGGGAAAAAATGATATGAACTGCTGCCGAAGGTTCCACGCAGAAAATAATAAAAGCAACTATAAGATAATAAAGGCAAAGTTATCATGCTAAAATAACCGATGGATCATATAATAGGGTTACAATCTAGTAGAAATGAAAATTAATGAATTCAGCTAATACAAGCTGCCCTTAAATAATACCGGACTTGTTTTGCTTTCAAGATTAAAGGTCAAGGATTGGGAATGCATCGTTCAAATTTCAAAAGTCAATTTTTATCAATTCTTGCAATTGGATTCAACTGACTGTATCCAACTACAAAATCCGCACTATATCTGATGGAAAAGTCTTAAATGAGAAGAGTCATTATTGACACTTTCAAAATTTTTTCCAGTGGTATTACTATTCCTTACGGTAACAATATTTTATGTACAATATTAAGTATTTGTAAATTGCAAAAAAATTAAATCAATTGAAGGAATTGTTGACAATATTGCGAAATTCGTATATTTTGATCTAAAGTTATAGTATTAATACCAATATTTCTACCAAAAATTATACTATAATTTTATTTGAAGTTTTTTACAATGATCTTCCATTGGTAAACTTATTATTGTTAGAGTAATCGGAACATGCAGCATTTTCATTATACTGTTAGATATGTTTGTTAAATGATAAAAGTTTAAATGTCATGAAGGTTAATGATAAGCAAAAACAATAGTAACAGAAGCAACAGAGATTAATTTCACGATGTTTCGATAATTCGTTGTTTTCCGTTGATAATTTCGATTGCTATTTCACTCATCGAATGTAAGCAACAATAATGATTTTAGTATTTAAGAAAATGTTACAATCACGATGTAAGTTGATTTACTGTATATGCTTCATTTAATTCTCGATTTGACATTCGTGATTCGATATCATCCTACAAAAATTCCCTCAAAATATGATTTTTTTTTGTTTTTTATATAAATTCATGCCAATTTATCTTTTTTTGCTCTTTTGCTTTTTTTTTCTCATCTTTTCAAAATTTATATTTATCAAATAAAATCATCGTTGGTATTAGTATTTCGATGAATTTCTCAAAATAATTGCTAGTAATTTATAATTCAACTCGCGTGAAATGATGTGCGAAATAAATAGGTAAAAGAAGATAATCAATTAAAAAAATTCATAATTTCAAAATTTTGAATGAATTCACTCACAATTGAGTTATAATAATCCACATAAATTATTATATGAGGATGATGTTGTTAGTTGTCATCATATTCAAAATCAAAGTATAATTTGAAATTAATTTAAGAACAGACTTCAGCTTCTTCGAGAATTGTTGGCATACGTTCGAATGAGTTAAAATGAACTGAAGTTATACTGCAACGATGTTGACCTGGCCTACATGCTAAGGTTATTAATGTACCATTTGGTAGTGTTATCTTTCTTTCCACTGATTCTGCTCCATTTTTCCGACCTTAAAAATTAAAATTAACTAATTGTAAATTTAAAAAAAAATTTTAAAAATAAATTAGACTTCATTTTTTTTTGTCGTTTTCTTTTTCATTCCTGCATTTCTTATCCTTTCTTTCAACGAAAATAATGGCAATAGTGATTAGGGAATATAAAAAATAAAAAGTTATTCTGCTAATTGCCGTGTACTTAATTGTGATTAGAATTAGTATTTAGTTTAACCTGGCCTAGATGTTTTGTATCAGATAAGAATATATTGATGAAGAATATAATTAACGATAGAAATGATAATGATAGAAAATAGTGAATAAGCGTTGAATCTTTTGAACCGATAGATTAGACAGACTATATAAACAAGATCAGTTTTAAGAAAAAAGATCGTCTGTGGAATTAAAAATGATACATTACAGTGATAACAATGCTGATAACGATGAAATGATAAAAGATGAGAAAAATTTTCCAGGTAATTTCAGTCATCTGCTTTACTGCTTAAAATTTCGTACTGTAATTGCGGTAGAAAATGTTCGATGAGCCATAGAAGAGATAGTTTGCTTATAATACTGATAATAATAATCTTTCTTATCATTTTATCTTCATGCCATCAAATTTCTTCTCCTTCGCTAACTTATTTGTTATGAAAAAAACTCATTAAATTCTAAATTATAGTCTAAATCCAATATTCGTCTGTAACAATTTGGAGAAAACAATACATTTTATCGTAACAACATGGAATATTGATAATGCTAGCAATATTTGAAAAGATAATTCGAAATAATTTAATTTTTAATATTATCAGGATATTACGTTGATCATAGCAGTAAGTAAAAATATTGAAAATATAATGTTATTTCAATTTAAACCTATTAAGACAAGAAGACAAGATAGAAATTTTATGAATAGTTCTAAATAAGTCAAAATAATAATTTAAACATTTCACGAAATCAATTTATGGTTACCTCATTGAGCAAATTAATTAAACTAACTTTTATTCCTGAGAATTGCTAGAAGCTGTGAAAATAATTTCTTCTTCATGCAATACAAATAGATGATGACTGCAAAAACGATAAGCACCGCGGTAAGTGTTATCAGAAGTATCGAAAGCGCAACAATTGCAGCGACACTTTGATCTGTAATGAACATTGATATGGAATGATAAGGAATGATATCATTGACTAGTTGAAAATAAAATTTTGAAAATTTTCAAAAGGAAAAAAAAGTATTTTCTAAAGATCAATAATACTTAAAATGAATCATTTTGTGCACAAAATTGTTTACTAATAATTGAAAAAATTCCGGAATTACTTGGAAAATTTCCGCTAAAAATTATTTCGGATGATGTCATGAAAAAAAAAACTGAAATAATATGAGAAGGAAGAAGTTTGATGGTCAACACAACAGTGAATGCTTATGTTTACATAATGTAATAATGATTATATATATGTTTTCTTAATTTTGTTCATCTTTCTAAAATTTTTTTTTGTATGTGTGTATATGCTTAAGAGCGTGGATGAGTGGGTGCATTGTATGGGTACGTATGCGTGGGTGCGTATGTGTGGGTGTGTGGTGCGCGAGTGTGTATGTGTGAGCGCCGCGTGAGTACACATGTGTGGGTGGGTGGGCGTGTACGTGTGGGTGAGTGAATGTATACGTGTGAATGCGTAAGTGCATTTGTGGATGTGCATCTGTATTTATGGTTGTGTGTGGATGTGTAGATGTGTGCCCGTGTGTGAAATCAAATAACATCCCGCAGATTATAATGTTATTCGTTGATTTCTATCATTTACAGTCAGTTATAAACAATGGCATACACACACACACACACACAGCCAATAATTGCATGAACATCATTTTTACTCATATGCTCAATTATCAGTTTTCTCCTTGCATTCTTTCTTTTCATGCTCTCCGGTTTTTTCTCACTGATTTCCGGAATAACTTTTTTATCCTGATGATATGGCTTATAGTATTTATCATTTTTCATGCTTAATGTAAATGACTCAAATAGATTTACATTTATGCTAGATAATATTTTTGTAATTATGAAGGAAATGGAAAATTGTTCCAATAAAAAAGATTTTTCTGTTTAAAAATTAAAAAAAAAATTCCATAATATTAATAAATTTAGTTTTTTGGAGAAGAGAAAAAGTTACCAATTTATTCCGTTGTAATTTTTTTATTAAAGCAAATTTTAACATAAGGAAGTAATAGCTAAAATTTCAATTGTTTTGCGTCTTCTTTTCATTTTATATGAAGCAAAAAAAGATAAACGAATAAGAATAATTTATTCAATTTTATCTATTCTCTAAAATTATTCAGTCTTTTTCCTTAAAAATATATTTTAAAAAAATATCACTGGAAACGAAAAAAAAGAGAGAAAAAAATGATGCATTTTCCTTTTCATGCTCTCTTTTTTTTTAATATTTTTTTAAGGGAAAAAAATGGATCGACATTTAGAATTAAAAAAAAATTTCTTTGCAGCATTTTTCAAACTAAATTTCACAATATTAATTAGAACGAAAATAATAACAAAGAAATGGAAAGCATAAATTTTCTGATGAAAAATTTAATGGAACGAATCAGCTCAGTGAAGCATTTCGTTCCAACCGTTGAATTAATTTAAAGACTTTGAAAATTAAAAAATTTATTAATATTATGGAATCAAACCTATAATTACATATTTTGGAAAACCTGAAAAAAATATTTCTGCACGGTAATCAGTTAGCATTGAAATCTGGTCTTCATGTTTTTTTTTTGCCTGTTAAATATTGGAATAACAAATTCCGGATATCTGTTCTTATGCTACGATCGGTTAGTCTTCGAATAATAAATTCCGGATATCTCTTTCTGTACTTTTGCTAGTTAAGATCAGAATAACAGACATCTGTTTTTTGCAGGCGTCATCCATTAGTGTCAGCAATATGACGTCAGCAGTCAAGGCACTAATCAAATTTAATCAATCCGTTGGTAGACAGTGAGTATTTAAGCTTGATATCTTGTTATATTGAAATCGCTTATCGCCATTTATTTTTTCAATATGTATATATCAATTAATGATATCTTTCTGAAGTTAATGATATCTTTCAATTAATGATATCTTTCTGAAAAAATATATGATCATGCATGAATCATTAATAGGGATATCGATTTTATTAAAAAGTAATCAGTCAATCAATAATCCATCAAAATACATAAATTAATTTTCAGTTATCTTATTGTAAAAAGAAATCAAAATAATCAGTTAGCTAATTAAGTAGCAATCACTGAATTTTGCAAAAAAAAATTCTAATTAGGTTTTAAAAATATCAAAAAGAAGCGAAAATGAACGACGGACAGGCGATATTGAATTGAATTCATTAATATTGTTATTAAATTAAACAATATTTGTATAAAACTAGGAAAAGTTCACAATTATAGAAGATTTTCGCTTTTTTAATTGAAAAATTTTCAGATACAGAATTTTGAATTTAAGCCTTTATTGGAAATTTTTTCTCTTTTTTGAATTTTTACATTTTCGGACATAATAAGCAGATTATTTTTGCTTTTCATTTTAATATTAGCAATAAAAAAGGATAAATAAAGAGGATTTTGCCATAGTGGAACGAAGTAATAAATTTTAATTTATTATTAGCAATCTTCGATGCAATTCTTCTGGTTTTTAGTGAATGAAAAAAATTCGAAAATTTTCAAATATACTGAGTACATATATTGAGGAACGCTTTTAATTTTGAAAAAAAACACAAAATTAAAAACTGATAATCACAAGTTTTTCATTTCATATTTCTCATTTTTCTTATTAAGAGTAAGAATGATTACTTGTAATGATATAAATATACCGAACCTATTCATATCGTTCTTATCATGCAAATAAAAAATTTTAATTCAGCTACTTACTATGCAGTAATGGAAACGGAAAAATAATTTTATCGAGCATCGTAACTTAATATTCCATAATTTACGAATTTTAACATTTTGTTTCTTGCTAAAATAATCAGTCGGCGCAGTAATTCCGGTTTTTGCATTAATTATTTCGTAATTCATCAATATAGCTTTATTAATTCAGCTCAATTACCAATACACCAATTCGATTTAATGGCTTTTTCTTCTTCGATTTGTTAATTATTATAAATCATTTAACAATTTAATCAGTCAAAAATTACATCGATAGTTTATTTCCACTGCTGATACTTTTTAACTGATTAATTTACAAATTTTTTTGCTAAGAAAACATTGTAGAAAAAAGTGTTAAATTGGTATGGGCAAAAAAAAAAGAAAACCGATTGAAAACTGAAAACAAAAATAGTTTTGGAGCAAAGAAAAAAAAAGAGAGAAAGAGAGAACGAGAGACGAGAGAAAAAAAGAAAAATGTTACTCACCTGATGATAAGGGTAAAATGATAAATTTGGCGGAAAAACGACTGATCGATTGAATATTAGCGATGTTTTTGGCACGAAACTGTACTAATATTGCTGATGTATCACTTCTGATCATACACTGTTTGATCGTACAACTATAATTAATTACTTTAATACGACAATTATACTAAATTTAGTTCAAGAATTATCAAATGCAGCTGATAAAATACGTATTGATTACGGAATGAAAAACATTTCTTTTCGCATTTAGCACTCTTTTTTTGCCGTCAATTTTTTTTAATACCATTCACTTCGTCATCCATTAATTTCATATTTATCCATTTTAACTTATTTTTCCCATTATACTTTCATTTTCACAAACGGAAAGCAAATTAGGGATATTTCCTCTTTCAAACAAAATTTTACTTTTTGAATCGGAAAATACGCCATTCATTTCTTGAACTTTTACACGCAATCAAAAAAATTACCATAACAAAAAAAGATATGCAATATTCCATTTTTTCATTTCATTTTTATTTATTTCACAATAATTTCCAATAAAAATAATTAATTATTGTTACATTCTTACAAATTATTTAATGAAAAAAATTTTATCAAGTTTAAAACTTTATATTAAGTTTAAAGAGTAGTCTATCCATCAATCACTAAAAAATTAATTAATGAAATTTTGTTCAATGTAAAGAGGAAAAGAAAAGGAAATTAAAATAAATTATATTGAATTTTTGTTTGATGTAAAATAATCAACTTTCCGAAGCAATTACTGTAAATTATAAAGTAAATTAAAATACGCAAATCTGAAAGTAATCATTTATTTAAATAATGATTTTCAGCCAAATTTTACTCAAAAAATAAGTTCGCTGGGAAAAAAACTCAAAAACTGTCCACTCAAGAACTGTTATTTCATCCTGAAAGACGAAGAAGGCAAAATTTAGTTCTAACTATAACATAAATAAGTCTTTTTGACTTTTGTTTTTTTTTTCTTTTTAAAAATATATTTTATTAGAAATGCCACTTACATCTATACATTAAAAAAAATTGAGTTGAAGAAATTCTTTTAAAAAATCTAAATTTGAAAGCAAATTATAAATGTAAGACTCTTTTGGGATCTGTGAGTACAATATGAATAAGCTCGATGGCATCCAGGAAATAAATTGTGAGCAAATTTTAGTCAAGCATTTAAACATTTGATTAAAAAAATTTGAAAATTCAAAATATAGCTGATGAGCAAACGTATTGTTTCGTTTTTTTTTTGAAATTTAGTCCTAATTTGAAACGGTTACAATAACCGAAAATTCTATTGAAATAAAATTTTGTTTACAAAATAAAAGCATTGTCTACTTATATCATCTAAATTAGCATTAAAATTTGAATTGACAAATTAATCATTTATTTATTGAAGAATGCAATCAAACATTTTGTATGAAACAATGAAAGTGAAGTGTAATTTGGTTATGAAGAAATAAAAGTATGAACAATTCTTTTGAAGATAAATTTTAATAACTTTTTCAGATAAAATTTTAAATTATATTTCAATTTCAGATATGCTCGATAGTTTGAATAGTTTTTGAAGAAAAAATTTCGACTGCACTCACAATATCATAACTTAATTTGATAATTTAAAAGGAATTCTTTCCAAAATTGATGAAAAAAATATTAAAACTTTTTTGCTCAACTCTTACTTATATTAAAATATGTAAATTTAGATTGCTGCTAAATTAATATTATCCAATATTATGAATTTATCGAATGATAAATGATGAATATTACTATGCTAATGATATCCATTTTTATTCTTTTTTTCTTCAATTCATTTACATTCTTTTTTTACATAAATTTCTCGTGAATATATCCATCAATTTAAAAGAATTCATTTAAATATGATATTATGAAATAGCGGCTGTTAATCATATATATCTTCCCTTTTTTGTCCATATTTTTCCAATTTATTTTTTATAAATTCTACATAAATATAACAATCAATAGTTTATATTAACAATATGCTTTTTGTTTTTTTCATTTTTCTTCAAACATTACGCGAATTTCTTTCCAATATGATGACGTGGAAATGGTTTTTACAATTTTAAATTAATTTGTGAGCACTCACTGATATGCTTAAAATTATTGAATAAATAAAAAAGCTCAAATATTTCCGTTGTTATCGAAGGAAAAAAAAGCAAAGAAATGATTACTCTAGGGAATTGGATGTAATGCACGTTAATTAAGTTAAATTAAATTTCAGATATTAAAAAAAGGAGAATAAGGAAAGATGATAACGTAAGATGGAATTGATATCAATGATTAGCAAAGATTACGGATTGTTTCGTCATCCTTTATTTGATTAAAATTATCAAATATTTGAGTTGTTAAGTTAGTCATACATTTCGTTGAATTCGAATAATAGTTGTGATCAACGGTTTCTACATTCCTTCACTCATTATTGGTATAATATTAGTTTTGGATATAATTGAGATTAAATTTAATTAAATATAGGGAAAGTACCTTCCGCTTGTCATTGATATTAATTGTGGTTTGAATAGTGAAATATTGAAATTTCTCAAAAATACCATAGCTAGTGAAATTTCTTGAAATTTTCACTATGAAATCAAAATGAATAATAAATTGTGAAAAAGAATTTAGCAATGAAAGATGGAAGTATGTTCAAAATTATTTTAATTCATACATAATAAACCGTATAATAATGCTACTGTAATTTTTATCATTTAAATACATTTTTTTTTTCAAAATTTATGCTGTCTTTTATTTTTTTATTGAACAAAAAGAAAACAAAAAAAGAAAAGCTCACTTCTTTTGAAGAGCATTCTCGTTTGTAATATTCAAAAAATAGTCACTTTCATCGCCAAATTTAATTTCTGCTCCAATACTATGATATGAATCAGTTGTGATAAGCCACTGGCAGCTAAAGAAGAAATTTTAAGGAAAAATTTCAAACTTTTTTTAAAAAGAGGAAATTATCAAATTATTATTCACTTGTAAATTGAATTTAACATAGTTTAATAAATAATGTTATTAATTATTAGCTGGAAATATCTATGAGGGAATATATTCATTAAATGTTACCTATCATAAATCAATCGCTTCAATTAATTCCATTAAATAACTATTGTTTTAATCTCACGGCATTCTTTTTAAAAATAAGACATTTAATTAATCAACTGATTAATTAGTATTCAGGTTATAATTACATAATATATTTTGCTATTTGTTCAAAAATAAAGCAAGAAAACCGGAAATCAACTTATCTAATTCATATTATATCCATTGACTAATAAGATTTTTTTTGTATTTTCAACCACACATAAATTTAAAAAAAAAGCAAGAAAAAATGAAACATTAAATTTTTTTTTAAAAAAAAGCAACAAACAAAATTTTTAACTTACTGAAATAAAGGATTATCATTTTTGATATAGAAATCCAACGGATAAGGAAGTTGTCGCTCGTTCTTCTTTTCTTCCGATGCTAAATAACTTCTTTCCTGATATTTATAATCCGTATTATTGGAGGTAAAAGTAGCCGGGTAATTAATTACATATTCCGGATGTTTGTAATCCAGCATTATATGTCGTTTTCCGCATAGGTCCATTATTGCTTTGGGATTTATTGATTTGGTTGGTGATGATAATGGCGATGATAACGATGTTGATAATGGTGGTGATGATGATATTGCTAATGATGATGAGGAAACGAAGGGAAATAATGGCAATAGTGATTGTGATAAGGATGATGAAGTGATAATATTTAAATTATTCATCATTATCAAGAAATAAATGACAGTATTAATTTTTTCAGAAAATAAAAATTTAAACATCAATTTAGTTAATTAAAATAGCAGAAATAACTATAGCAGTAATAGCAATAAGAATATTTGCTTTAAAATTAATATTAGATAATTTATGAAATAACTACCGGTATCATTCAAATATTATTTATTTCCAATATGGCTTTCTAATAAAAAAAATATAGCTTTCTAATTTTTTTGGAATGATTGATGATTTAATTGAATAATTAAAATATTTCCCTGTTTTTTTAATATAACGAAATTCAATTCTACACCATTAAATATTCGTTTTTCTTTAAAGCACTTTTTTTTCCTCCAAAATATCTTTTTGTAGAACAAACATCACATCGTTTCTCTGAGATTCTGAAAGTAAAAAATATTTTCAAATACATTTATTATTGATATTAAAAAAGAAAAAACAGATGAAAATGACAATACATTTAGGCATTCGTTATAATAGTAATTTACTAATTTTTACAATGAATAAATTCATTGGAGTGAATTTTGGAATTAAAAAAGAATATAATGTTTGGAGGAGGAAAACATCTGCCAAGAAACATTTCGAATAAAATTACCATTTTGCAAATGCAAAGAGATATTTGTACATAAGCATAAATCATACTGATATATTGTATATTGGTTTGGCTCATAAAGAGAATACCGACATTACAGCCAAGAGAAGAATGCAATTTAAAATAAATTCCTTAAATGTTAATAATAGACAATTGTTGATATGATTGAATCAACAGAGAGAGAAAAAATTGAATGACCATTTAGGGATTTAAAAAAAATTGAAAAGATAGGATGACCATTTTGTGATTCGTAGATGAAGGATTTTTGAAAAAAAAGAAAAAAAAGAGGAGATAATGTAAATTAATCACTATCACTCACTGATATAAATGCAAATTTAAAAAATTTAATGACAAAAAAATAAGCAATTTGTTTTATTATAAAATTAAAATTTACAAAAGGAAAATAAAACACGAAACTTACTAACTGCTTAATTGAAAGATTAAAAAATAATCTGCACTAATTAAAAACATCAATGCAAATGTAGTTTTCAAACAGTCAATTTTAATCTGATAAATTATAACATTAATTGTATTATTACACCTCTTTTGTCTCTTAACAAAAATTGGTAAAAAAATATCCGAAACATTAAAAATGTGCATAATTTGAA
>UPTC01000548.1:8020-34089 GCA_900537255.1 Acanthocheilonema viteae
ATGGCAATCTTCCAAGTCAAAAAAGATTTGAAAACCAGTAGCCGAGAATTAAGATGATGGACTGGAAACAGAGAACAGTATGACCTTTAGGGAGTGGAGAGGTTTACTAGGTCTCCTGTTGGACAGCATAAGTAATTACTGCTCAAGATGATACAAGCAGTAGAGGATTTCGTTGACAGTTCTATGTTAGAGTTTATCCTAAAACGGTTTGAGGACATTGTGCCACTGTCTCTTCCTTCGATACTTTCGTTGCATTTCAGGATATGAAACGAACTTTGGTCAGAGCTCTGTGCAAAGTAATTTTGCCGTGTAGCAATATTTCGAAATTACATAGTACACACTGCGAAAGAGTTGTCACTGTTATGGGTATCGAAACCAGGCAATTTTTTTTAACCTCAATTTTTGGAGATTTAAACAACTGGTTCAAAAATTAGATCACAAAGAGCTAGCATTGGAGAAAATAGTTATCAAAGTTGTCAGTTCTTCAATACATCTGCATATTCTATGAATTTCTTTGGTTACACTTTCAGTCACTATTCACTTTTTTCTCGCAATCAAATTACAAAGAATAGAATTAAAAATTGAAAGGACTGGAAGGAGAGATGGAGAGATCAGTGAAATATTTAATGATAATGAGGGGATAAGTTTGAATTTTCCTCGATCTCATCGCTCTCTTTGATAATGAATTTGAAGTCAGTTGTGATGATACGGCGGTATGTATTCTGAACAGTGACAGGAAGATTCTCAGTTCTCGTCGTTATGCGAATCGCGAAATACAGAAAAGACTTGGAGGAATTTGCCCAGCTGTGGCGGCTGACCAGGTTCACTATTCCGGTCGACATACTTTGTATTTCTTGAACAATTTGAGAAACTCTCAAAAAAAACCAATCTTAAATTAAAAGGACGATTGTTCACATTTCGAAAGCGAGTTTAAGTTCACTGCCATTTAAAATATCCTTGTGTTTTGAAGCGAGATAGGTACAGGTATGTTATGCGTCAGTTAATTATTTGTATTTTCAACATTTATGGGAGATATTTGCAGCATCGTTCATACATCGATCTGTTTGTTGACGAATGCTTAAATGAAAGTCGTCTACGGCTTTGTAATTTGGATGGTGTAGCAGTAACAACAGAACCTGGATTAATCATTTCTCTTCGAGTTGGAGCTGAAAAAGCTGTCTCTTTAGCGAGGTATATTGTGATGTTTATAGATTTTTCTTGAGCAAAAGAGGCAATATAAATCTGCTGGACACATATTTGTTGCGTTTGACCGATACGTTCTTTTAAGACATTGAGAAACTTCGTCTCTAAAAATTTGCTGTAGTTTGCCAATGTTAGGAAAGGCTGCATACCAATTATACCAGTTCATCACATGCAAGCTCACGCAACAGTTGCTACTTTGGTGAAACGAATTGCTTATCCTTATGTCTCTATTATTATTTCTGGTGGACATTCAATAATAGCTGTAGCTAACGGACCGGATGAATTTGAAGTTCTACTGACCAGTACATCTGGTAGCCCTGGAGAATGCATGGATAAAATTAGTCGAGCGCTTAATTTTGAGGAACCGGAGCTACTTGGTTTACATCCAGGAGCTGCCCTGGAAGTGATGGCATCAAGGTGCGCTTAATGCTTTTTGTCGTGAACTTCACCATCTTGTAAATAAATTTCTGCAAACCAAACATTACTCTCCGCTTATGAGCTGCATTTAGATCATCTATGAATGGCTGCAAACGGTATTCAATCGATGTAGATAGATTTGCGAAAATGGCTTTGCATTTCAACTTTTCATGGATCAAAACCACATACTTGATTATGATTTCAAAGCAACAGATTTTAAATGTTCCTGATTTCTGTGCAAGCGTTCAGGTATTGACAGTTATAGATTTTACAATTCTATAGCTTTTTTTGCTTGGCGTTGTAAATGATGACTGCAGGAAATAATTTTTCAAGAAGCTTTTGGTAACTAGCATGCTTTGTTCAGGGAAAATGATTTCAGCATTCCATCGCAAAATACTTGGTCAGGAAACTAAATTGCTGTTTGCAGTATTTGAACGATTCCGACAAGGTTTGATTCCACTCAAATTACTAATTTTTATTGCATAGAGAAGTAATCATAAAATGGAGTTTTTTTTTGTTCAATATCAATGAACTAATCATTTCTATTTCACTTTAAGATTTTATCTTTTTTCAAATTAATTGGATTATTGCATAGTTGTAGATTCCGCCTCGTAATCGGTTGGTTTTCGCTTCTGGTGGTGTTGCTTCGAACAAGTATATATTAGCCAAACTTGATGATGCTTGCAAATCTCTTGGTTATAGTCTTTATGCTCCTTCGAAGTTCTATTGTTGCGACAATGCAGAAATGATAGCGTGGAATGGCATACAATTGCTAGCAAAGGGGCAAGTTATTCATATTTTGTGGTATGCAACTTGAAAGACAATAAAACATTCAAAAATGAATTTTTGATATCAGATAATTGGAAAATATGAACTGGATATTGGCCAAACCTTCGAATTTTTAGTTTGTACAATCAGTTAAAATTGCCGAATGCCGCACTGTTAGTTAAGCACTTTAGTTAAGTATCTCAAAGAGATTGATCTACCAGTTTCTTACTTTCTATCTTTCTGTTAGTATTCCTGATACATGTGCCACTTTTAGTTTCCAGTTATTTTCAAAACTTTTTTCAGAGCACCTTCCATTATATCACCTGAAAAAATACCTGCAAGTATTTTTGTTTCATCACGGTCTCCTGTTGGCGTCGATATTTCTCCACATCTTCGGAAATATCTCGGCATGCCTTGTGAAACATCAGTGAAAACGGCTGAGAGGCATAATACTTCACTTAAGTCATAAACTGTGGTGCAGTTATATTTTTTGGAATATAGGGACGACGAGATTTGTGATTAGAGGATTGTGTTAGCAAACGAAGATTCAATGATATCCTATTGTCCCAAGATGATTAAAGCAAAATGTAAACTTTGTCGTTAACTAAACTGAGGAATTGTTATAATCCAAGCTGCTGTTTATTGTGAAGAATAAATCTTTCACTAGGAAAAATGAACAGTATGCGTAGATTTCACTATGCATAAGGTTTTTAGTAACTAAGAAGAAAATGTACTTGAATAATAAAATTGAACTCAAAGTTTCTCCATAATTAGAAATTCTTGAAATCAAGCTTAATACTTATGAAGGTATTATAAGGCACTTAGTTTCAATCGAATTATATTTTTTGAGAACCGAAGTGAGATCGATAATACAAACATCAAAAGAATACAAAAACCTCATACAAGATGCATACAAAAGAAAATGAGTGCTTATGGCGATTAAATAGTAATAATTTGAATGTGTCAGTTGAAAAGCAAAAATTAGATAATTACACCTGATTTAAATCTGGTTTTTGCATTGCACAATTTATGAAATGGGACAGACAGTTTCATGACAAAGCATAAGCTTGAACAACGAAAATTAACTGCTCTCTCATATTTTCGAAATCGAGCTCAGTTTATTGGGATTAATCCGGAAAAGTGATGTCATTCCTCGCCGACCTCCTTTCTCGATTTGAAATTTTAAAGTCGAGTTTAATAAGCATCTTTCATAGAATTTCAAAAATTTCCGATCAACGAACATGAAGTAGATATAAATTACCGAACACACAGAAAAAGTGAGAGAAAAAATTATTAGATGCATTGTTCTGATATATAAGCGTATACAAAGATACAAAAAGCAGCAATAACATGGGTTATAGCCGTACTTTAATGTACAGCAGCAGTTGCATTTTGATGGGATCATTTGGTTTAACTATTAAGCAGCCAAATCCGTGATAATTGATGATGATGCTGACGGGCACAGGACTGAAATAATCTATAATGAACGATTAATTTATCATTTCATTAACCATCCGCTAAAAAATATATATTAGTATCTTTGTTGTCTTTCATCATCTTGAGAGCGAAAATTTTAGAGAACTATTTTGCACGGAATGCTCCTTTCTATTTGAAATTCTCCAACCCATCTTAAATTTATCAAGAAATTTAAGAAGAATTTATAGTATTAAAAGGAAATCAAATTTTTTGGAAAAAAATTAATCAATTATAAAATAATTTTGAGCATTTCTGCTCAAAATAATTCTGTAACTGATTCAAGAATATGAAATTTTATATCCGGACGAAACTGTTACCAGTTAAGATATAGTTAGTGAGCATGCTTGGCACAGCGGGACTATCTTCATCAATTGCTCGCAACACTGAAATTTTATATTCTCCAATTAAACTAAAGTAATATTGCTTTTAACAACCATTACAATTTAGACTAAGCTATCAGTTCAACCAATATCAGACCGTCGAAAATTTTTACCATAGCTAATAAAATTACTTTTAAAAAAGTTGTACGCGGCTACAAGCAACAAACAGCAGTGTCATTACTAGAAGACTGAACAGTCGTTGAGAGTAATACTTAATTTTAACAATTAGAAAATGGAAAAAATAAAAACTAAAATAAAATGAAAGAAAAAACATTTAATAAGCGCCATCAATGTGTTCATGTCCACGGAAAGGCGATTTTCGTCGTACGGAATTGTCGCTGTCATATACTAAAAAATAATATTGTAAATTTTAATAATTTCTTTCAAACTACGAAAATAACAAGTTCTTAAATAGTGAGTTTTACAACATCTCGATACAATTGTATTTGGCATGCATTTTCTGTCAGATTCGAAATGATCACATCGTGATCGTCTTAAATCAATGATCTGAAGCGAGACAATTCTCATAGAAATGAAACTATAATCATCGTGTAAAGTTATACAAAAATTAATGCCTTATAATAGTAACAAGAAAATAGCGAAGTAAATGCATCTTCTTCATGACCAGAATGAATATGATGTCAAATTATAAAAAAGCATAAAATTACATTAAAATATCTATTTCATTTAAAATAAAGGTAAAGAATTTTAATTTGTAAATTCATAAATTCGACTAAAACTGTAACACGAAATGCTTGCATCAAATTCTATTCTAAATGTAATTTTTAACCTGTGGTAATTGTGAAGGGTCAGTTTTCTGCGGTTTACGCTTTCGCTCATTGGTGAAATGTCTCCGTCGATTTTGTATGGATAAAAGCAATGATATAAATGTATTTTTCATTTCCTTCTCATATTCTAACTCATCACGATGGGCCAATTGCTCCACCAAACTATCATTATAGACCTGAAGAAAATAAATAAATAAATAAATAATACTAAACGAAGAAAACATGTGAAATTTCTAACAGGAATGCATGATATTATCTAATTATGCTTTCAGAAAGAGCTAAAATTTTAATATGTTTTGAAAATGGACCAATACTTCTATAGATGTAGTATCCCTTAATAAAACATTAATTTTTTTATCATAATAAAATCATAAAATCTTATATATGCCTTACAAATTAGCTTTACATAAAACAAAATTTTTACTTGTATGAGTTGTTCCATTTCAGCACTCAGAGCAAGCAATCTGCTATAGGTAAATGATTCCAAATCTACAATTTTAAATATTCAAATTACAAAATGGATAATCTAAGCGGAAGAACTTTTAGGAAAGGAAATTCCAAAAAAGCACAGATAAAAAATTAAACAATAAAGAGAAGAGGAATGAGTCATCAGGAATTTAAATACCACATAAAAATGGATTCCACAATGACGACAAAAGATTAAGAATGATGATTAATAATTTCCCTTCCCTTTTTTTTTCAAACCATCTTTTTTCAAAAAGTGACAGAGACTAAGACTTTTAAAGCAACGATATTGACAAATAGTAAGTACACGCGAGCACCGAAAGGCATGCAAGGAAAGAGCATGCTTTGACGAATTTTGCATTCGATAAACTCAGTAAAGAAACGTTCCATTCTTAAGCTGAATGCTTTCTAAAATCAGTCCAAAATTCATCACTACTATTGATTGAAGTTTTTTGCTAGATTTGAAAAAAATTGATTTGCTTCCAGAAAAAAACATGTAGCAAAATAAATGCTTTCTATACTCGTTCACAACAGTCACAAGTATATCTCATAAGTATATCTCAAAAGTACTTACCTTCCAATCCTGAAAAATGTTAAATAATCTATTATTAGCAGTCAGAAATTCCTAGAAAATACATATCGAGAAAACTTAAAATACTTTGAAAATTTCATTAAATAAAAATTACAATACTCATCTATTTACCATGTCTATTCAAATGTATAAATCCGGGATGAATTTGGCAAGATTTACGTAAGTGCGCTTCATTTACATGATTTCGTTTAAATAAAATTTGATCTCGCATTCTTACATGAAGACTAGTTCAAACTAAAAGTAACATTTTTACTTACTTTCTGAATTCGACGTAATTGCAACGGCTTGTCGCAATTTGATATCCATTTCGTATTGTACATTTGGTAATGGTGAACGTATCGACGAATACATACTGTCCATCGATTCCATCGTACGATCAGTCATTACCGACCCAGAAAAATCACACGACTGAAAATTATTAATGAACCTCCGTTATTTCTATAACAGCTATGCTGAACATATTTTAGACTTTTCATTCTATTAATTCAACAGCGGATGAAATATTACAAAATTAACCTGAAGCATTTGATCAATTTCTTCGATCACCTGATCAGCAGTTTGTGGAGGTGACTCTGACAAAGGACCACGCTGACTGATCAATTGATGCATATCTAATGCACTTCTCAGGTCCTCATCTTCTTCTGATAAATCAATACCGGGATCACTGTTTTCCTGAAAAATAACAATTTAAGTATTTTTAGTTTCAAATTTTAAGTGAAATATGAACTTCTTCTCACAACACATATTAGATCTCTGGAAGTTTTCAAAGTTTTTTGAATTCAATGCTGAAATTCATTTCAAAAAAAATTAAATATAAAAAACGAACAATAAAGTTGAATTTTTCGATTCAACTTTATTCCATTTTTTTCAACTTCCGACTAGAAACTAACATATTCCATTTTTCAACTTCTCGACTAATTTTTTTCTAATGATGACATTCCAATTAATGAATCAGAAATAAAATGCTTCTTCCATGACTGTTTTAACTGTTAATTAATAACGGATAATCAGGTTAAAAACCGCTTCCCACTTCTAAAACGTTTGTAACTTAAATTTTACAGTCAAATGAGTTTTTTTTCTTTAACAGTATGAAATCAATACTCACTTTGTTTCGCTGAATAAAGTCAACATCAGCAGGATTTTTCGGTAATCTTTGATAAGGAAAATTATCATTAAGAGGGAAACTGGGAACAGCAGTGGCTCCAACACAAGAGAAGAAATTCACAGCAGTGATAGTAAACTGATGGCACATCGATAAGAGAAATTATGAAAATTTATCCTTCGTTTGATACCAATGAAAACCAAATTGAAAACGCTAAAAGCTCTCTTCTTTCAGAACTAATCCAACAGAAAGAATAAAACCTGAGTAAACATTAATTTCTTTCGTATTTGAAGATGAAATTCAGAATTAAAATCTTTATTTTTTTCCTCTAGTGAAAGATAAATAATGAAAAAGGAGAAGAGAAAAAAGAGAGCAAAAAACAAACAGAATTATAGCTTAATAAAATCTATATTTTGAAAAAAATTCTTAAAAGGTCTCTCTTCAGTTGCATTGCGATTACAAGTGTCAAATGACGTGATCAATTTTAGCATATACTCCAACAAATTTATCATTTCCCATACTTACCACTAATCATTCTCATATATCTTTTTCTTTCTTCCTCCTAATTTCAATTTTTGTCAAATGAAAGAGAAAAGCATGAAAGGCTTTATGATGAATTCAATGATGCTACAACCATATTAAATGATTAAAAGAATAATGATGTTTACAGTCTAACAATCGTTATTAGTGATGAATTTACAAGAGTAGTAAACTTGGATGATAGGTTCATCAATACATTTACTTTATCTGCTATTTTTTTCAGAATAGAGCTAAAAAATCCCGTATCTCTCCGTAAAAACTTCCAGAATATATTTCGTGTCTTATGAAAACCTAGTCATTATTGAGTTGAATACGATGATCTTACAAGAATCGACAAACAATTACAAATGAATATAAAAGGAATGGAATTAAAATATGATGAATTGATTATTAATACTGTGCGAATTTTTTCCACTCTGGGAATATATGAAAATGTTTGGGATAACTTTCTAATAATATTAAATGAATTCACTTTTCTCATACAATTTATATGAGACAGACCTAGAGAAAGAGCGGGCATTTCTTTGTGCTTTATCGAATTTCTGCCTATCAAAATTTTCTTCACGGCTCTTTTTTGCTTTGAAAAGGCTTTCTGCATTTGTGATGGAAAGAGAAAAAACCTTTCCCTCCCTTTCTCACTCTCTCTCTCTCTGAAAATTATATGAGAGAAAGATAGATTGTCTGAAGCATGCCTGAATTCGTCCTAAGCATGACCAACTGAAGTCATATCCGAGTTGCTAACAAATGAATATATATTTTTCTCAACTGCATTGGAAACTTCTCTCTTCCCAATTTTTCAGCTACCAAATAAGTTGCATAGTCTGCTGCTCTATAAGGAGTGAATTTCAAAACTCTGTAGAAATTATTCATCTAAATGTGGTTGAAAGATGACAGTTTGCTGAACGGCTATTATAGAATTTTCTTTTAATACTTCAGGGAAAGCTACATTCTCCAATTCTCTTAGAATTACTTCTTGAAGTGATTCAATTATTAAAATTAGTTATTAATCATTTATTTCAAGTTATCTTCTGCTCTATCTTTCATATTCCTTTTTTTCCTCTTGATTCAAAAAGAAGAAAAAAGAATTTTGCATTAAATTTAATAAAATTCAACGGGATGTCTCAGTGATCTAAAAACTTAGACTGGAAGGAATTTTGAATTTGAAAAACCATTTTAAAAATTCCATTATCCTTGACAAGCATATATTTGCAGTTCTGATGCGAGAATTATCATCTCTGTTGTATTTTGGGTTGATAATAAATGGAACCTTGTGTGGCTGAAGGTCAAGAGCAGGAAGTTGCAGCCGCCTTGTTTGTGTCTTCGAGAAATCAAGTGGAGGCATATTGCCAAAATTTCCTGTTAAAGTCCACCAAATTCTGAAAAAAAATAATGCCATTATTTCTTGATTTAATTTTGCTCAAATACAAAATCATAATTGAAATGGATAACGCTATTACTGAATTATTCATAGTATTCGCATAGCAAATGTTTCTATGTAATCATACTTAGAACTGTTTTGATGAATGTGACACAAATAGCAATGTCTTGAAAACTTCCCGAAAGCCAGAGTAATTTGTGATTCTCAGTCTTAAATTTCATTTGTATGGAAAAAATAATAATTTACCACAATTTTTTGAGAAAATTGAGCAAAATTTTAAAACGTCTTTCAGCAAACTCATTTGTGCATAAAACATTTACTTAAAATGTTGCATCCTTTAGAAAAAAATTCAATCATAGCTACTGAATGAAAATTAACTGATTTTATCATTGTTCTAATTAGGAGATACAATAACAATCTTAAGCGAAAACAATTCACTCAGTGTAAGAATTCCACCAATTATCTTCCGTTTCAGGTTTAAGCATCTTTATAATATTCAAAATCGATGAAGCTCCAAAGATTCATATAAAATAAATTTGAAGAGCTCTTCTTCCATAAAAAATATCTTATGAAATGCTGAAATTTCTTTCTTCCTTTGTATTAACAGAGAAATTTTCACATAAGAAAATGAGATTTGCAGTGAGAATAATAAATTTGTTGCAATAAGAGAGAAAACTCTGTCTATGTTTTCCACACATTAAGAAAAAAGTAGAAATTAGTGAAAAAATTCTCATATATCTGTTTAAAAGAGCAAGTGCACAGATTAAAAAGTATTTATTGATTATCAATATATGAGCTTGAATGAATGAAAACAGTACAAGAAACCTCCTTCTGTCAAGTAATTTTGTCTTTATTTTGATATCACAGTTTAATAAAAACGGCACGAATTCCTAATTTTGAATTTATTTCACCACAGCAATCTATAAGAGGTGATAGTTTGCTACAGTATATTTCTAAAGAAGAAAAATTATGTTTTTAAAAGTGATGTCCACATTTATGATAAAATGATGGGTGAATGTTGTGCTAGAAAATAAAAAAAGTGCTAACTGGCTTTCAGACATGATTTCATCTTGTGAGCGCACTTGTATAGGTGCTATCTCTTCGGTGGTCTTATTAAAATCCTTGAAGCAATGTGAGATTTTTTGATCAAATGTTCCGACCAGATCTTCCAAACTACCCGATAAACTTTCCGGATCGAAATTTTCATCGAAATTGTTCTCGCAATCACTGGTCCTGTAACAAGAATAGTAGATGAAAAATATCGAGTAGCTGAACTTACTACCTCCACCTCTCTCTCTCTAAAAATTTGAAGTTTTCAATGCTCTCAATTGAATTTTGAATTTCCAGCTTTGCTAGAGAAACAGATTTTTCTTGAATTTTTCTGCACATTAACATTCCCATATTTTTTGCAATCTAAGGAATGGAAAACTTTATTCGAAAATGAAAAATGTTAGTTTGCAATGATTAATTGCATAAATTATTCCCAAAAAAAATACAAATCTTTTCCTTGTCAAAAAAATCAACCATTACATTTGTTTTAAGAAAATTTATTTTGTTCCTAAACTTCAGCAGATCATTGATCAGCAGAGAATCTTTATGGGAAAAATACAAGCTGCAATCAAAGGGATGGAATATGGTTGAAAGAAGTATTGACTGAGTATGGTAGTAAATATTTTCAGAGACTTCAAGTTAGCTAAGAAGTTAATGTGTCAACAAGCTAAAACTGACACAATTTTTAATTATCATGCACAATCTGAAAATGAATGATGAATAACTTACATTATATTCTCAAAAATATCTCATCAATCTTCCAAAATTAACTAATCTAATTTCATATTTCAACAAGCACACGAAGATGACTTTTTACATATCCTAACAATGTCGACCCCAATAATTATGCTGCATTGCTCTTTGATCCAAGAAAAATCCTGAAAATCATCATTTGGACATCGCATGCATCAGATCACCAATGATTAATGATGATATGAATCGAGCATCATTAATCATTAATAATAACTTTATATTATTGTCATTCATTACCAAGCCCTTATCACTGTAGCTATCAGCTGTTTCAAAATGTTGCTTAAAAGATATTATGTGAAGCTTAGATTTCTGCATCCATTCATCCTGATTTCATTTTTCATCATTTCTCTCAGGCTTCTTGTAATTTAATAAATTGAAAGATAACAGAAGAAGGAGATGAACAAAAGAAAAAGTGAGAATTGAAAGACAAGAAGAGATATATTTGACATGCAAATATGTGTAATCCCGGAAGATTCATCTCCTTTTTCCACTAAGTTAAACGTTTTTTTTTATGTCTCGCAGGTTTCCAAGTCGGCACTTTTTGAATATTTGATGAAGAAAGAAGAAATGATGAGAGCTGATGATAAGAGAAATAGGTAAAGGAAAAGAAAGAATATATCTATCAGTGATAGACGGCTGAATTCAGAATTCTCAAATTTCTAAATTTAAAAATAAGTGTAAGTCTCATCATTCACATAATCTCTTCACAGAGCGAAAATTTGTCAAATATATATTGTTGTATTTTCCGTGTATATTTCTGTGTAATAATTATCACTCCTATTACACATTAATATCTTTTCACATTGTGGAATAATTTCACACTGTAAATATTATATCAATATTAATACTTATATCCAATGGGATATTACTTTATCCCTTTGTTTTCTTCAATTTCATTCATTGAAAAATGAAATGAAGGAAGGGGAAAGGAAGGGATCAGGTGACAGAATTAAATGCTATGGTCAAATTAATTAAAGTCAAATTAAAACAAATTAGTTTGATGGAAGAAAGAATTTTGTAAACTGAAGTGAACTGGCGAAATCGTTCGAATCACTGGCCAACAACTTTAGTTTGTAATGATTTCGAACATATTGAAAATTTATAAAGGCAAAGAAAAATGTGGCTAAATTGATTGGGCAAGAGGAATGCCATAAAAGAGATGAGTTAAAAAAGAATGAATAGGCCTCCATCATTTAGCCATAATGACATGCCTTTCATACATATATACAACTGCATTATCCCTTTCATGTTTATTTATCTATTCATTTGTCCTTATTCTATCCTACTTTAATTAGAATTTATTTTAAAAAAAAGGCCCAAAGTATGAGATAAAAATCGATACCGTTATATAGGAAATATAAGCACCTCATCTAAAGATTTTCATTTCTCATTCACATTAGCACTAATTTAAACATTTCAACGAAATCAATAATTTTGCCATTATCTTTGCTAGCATCAAATAATTATAGAATGATCGAAAAACTGTTTGAAATGTAAAAGATGAATAACAACAAATTCTAAACCCTTAGCTGACACTATGTAGAACATTGATTTTTTGACAGCTCTCTAATTTAAACCTCCACTAATATTCTTTCCATTATTTACATATTTATTTATTGCAAGTTATTATTCCTATTAATTCCCTCATAACATAAATTCAATGACATGCTTGACAGCAAATTCCGATCATCGATCACAATTTTTAGCGTGAAAAACATATACTGGAGAAAAAAATATTTGAGGTTTTAAACAAGTAAATAGTAAAATGATTTTTTAAGTTTTTATTTAAAAACCTCTGTTCCTCTGTTCGTGTAAGAATAGTGAGTGTGCAAGAAGGAAAATACGGGAACGGTTGAATATGAAATGACATTGAACTTTAGCACTAACTAAGATTCATATCTTAAATTGGAGACAGTTTTTCTGGTGAGAAATTGGAAAAAAAAGAAGGAAATAAAAAAAAATACAAAAAACTTAAATGAATGGTCTTGTCTTTTTCAACTGAAACAGAAAGATTAATGGACGCACTGAAAATTGAAATTCATAATATTTTTGTCCCAAATATGAAAAATATGATCAAAATGTATAGCTTGTCCGCCGATTGTCGTAGAGAACGGACAATGGAATTTTAATTCTTGAAATGATCAATTTGAGAGTAAAAGCGTAATGAGGGGAACGAGTCTAATGTTCATCGTTTCATCATTTATTTCTAAGTGAAAATGTCAAAATTTCTCAATCTCTTTATGAATCGGTAATTCCGAATGTCGTCTATTTGGTTTTTCTTTTGAGGATTGCAATATTGCTATGAACTGCTCAACAGAACAAAAGTATGATGATCGACGAGTGATAGTGAAGCAAACTTATTTCATCCAAAAATATAATTGTCATAAAAGGGCATAGAAAAAAAAAATGCAAATGTTGCAAACACGAGGTGATAAATAAGAGAAAGAGAGTCTTAGATTTCATCAAATTTCAGAGGTTTTTATAATTAAACTCATCAAATGCATACACTCTTATCAGTGAATTTTATTTAAAAAAAAATCTCAATTTCATATTAATGGTAGGATATCCGAAAGTAACATCAACCAATACTAAACTGTGCGGATAAATAGAAAATTTGAAGTTGGAATGGCTGAGAAGAGATAGTGAGATAAGATTTAGAGTGAGAGAATGGCCAAAATTTTGAAAAAGAAAAAAAAAAGTGTAAAGGAAAACAAAACTAATTGATTATCTGGTAATATAATTGAATTGTTTGACAATATCGATAAAGAAAATGATTAGTGACAGATTAAAATTTCTTGCCTGTTCAATGTGCCATAATTTTAATGCCTATTATTTCAATAAAAAAATCAAACAAATCTGCTTCTGTTTATAAATGTCGATTTTGTTTGCCTCTAGCATTTTTGCTTCCATTTTATATACCATTAAATTTGAAGTAACAAAAAAAGATAGAAACGGTAATTTTTGAGCAAAAATTTAAGAAAAATTGAAGATCCAATTACTATTCCCATCATTTAGCTTGAATGGGAAAACGGTTGGAATACGAGAAAATACGAAATTTGGAAAAAAATGGTGGGTTGCTTATGAAGAAATGAGAATTAAAATACATGATAACTCATTTCATAATATGAATTAAGGGACAGAAAATATAACATGAAAAGAGCACTGCTTGCGTTTCACTCTCACAACTATTTTACAATTTTACTGCGCCATGAATATAAAAAAATTTGATTTTTTTAAAAAAAAAATATGTAGTAAATAAAACAAATAACAGATAAGAGAGAATTTTAGAACAAACAATTTAGACAGTTAATGAAACTTCACTGAAGATTTTCCTCACTATTGGATTAATACATCATTTCGGGAAACCTTTCTTGTTAAATCAAACTGTTTCTCTCTCTTTCTCTTTCTCCCCCTCTCTTTTTCTCTCTTTTTGTCTGCAAAACATTCAAAATGACATAACAATCAGAAATGTTCGGCAAATTAGTCGGGAATGAAATTGAAATGATAAAAATAAAAAATAAAAAAGAGCGAATAAAATACAAAAGTGCACTTACGATTGTTGCGATGCCGCCTTGATGAAGTCGATGTCATCTTCGAGATGAGCCAGCGGTACTTCCGGCACACTACAGTTTATAGCGTCACCCATTCCTGTACCCATTACCATTAAGGATATCAATTGTACAGAAGCGGAATGAAATTATACCGGAAACTGAAAATAAGAATAGAATAAAAAAATGTATATATTGTGATGCTTGGGACGGCTATTGTCACCTTTCAGTACTTCTTTATTGGTAGCAATCCTAGCAGGCTAGCACTGCTCTCTCCTTCCCATCAGATGAATCGTTGCGAAGCAACTCAACTAACCCCAAAAATCAATCATTCTTTCTCGAACTATTTGCATCCCCTAAACACATATGACACACATACATGCAGGGACAAACAGACAGACAGACAGAGAGACACAGAGACAGACAGAGAGACACAGAGACAGGGATATGTGTGATGGATGTATGGGCATCATAGCCTAATACTACTACTTCCTCTGTTATCTGTGGTGAGATATGAGGTTGACCCTTTCCATTTCCTCAAAGGTTGACATTCAGTCAGTCAGTCATTTCCTTTCATCAATAAAAATAACCAAATGGCTGCCAAATGCTTCCTTTCATTTCTCGGGAAATATCATCTATCATAGCACAACAAATTTCTACACATCTCAGAGCCTCTCTTTCCTTAACCTTATCATTCCTTCATCAAATCCTACTATATACTTTAAATATTCCGGAAAATGATAACATAACGTAGACACCTCATTGTACATCCAACTACAAAACTCATACAAATCTATGATAGTAACCTTTGAAGCACTCCTACAAATAAAGTTATCTCTTTTATTCATTTTCAATCTGTAGGAAATCAGATAAAATTATTAAACTGTATGGAAATGAAAATAAATAAGGAAAAATTTGGTTAGAAATCTGGCGGATGAATTCATCTTGCATCACAATTATTCTGTGTTGTACTGAGGAAATATGAACGATAGACAATTACAATCATTTGATGAAAGAAAAAATTCAATCAATCACTGTGCAATTTTAGGGAACTGAAATAGTGAAATAAGTACAGTACTAACAGCAATCAACTTCATTCTAAAATTGATTGATGTGCTGTCATAATCGGCATATTTCTCTTAATTAATTATTTGTTCCGAAAATTTCCCATTATGTCAGGCATTTTCTTAGCAGAATAAACGATTAATTGCTTAACACAGACAATAGTAAAAAATTGAAAAAATAAATTAGAATTCAAAACTATTATTAATCATTAATTTCATTCATTCAAATCATTATAGAATTACGAATAGTGCTGTCATTAAAGAAATGTATGAATTTTTTTAATGTATATCTGTATATCTTTAATGTATATATTGTGTGTATTTTTTTCAGGAGCACTGATAGAATCAGTTAAACAACGAAGGATTAAATTAGATGATTGCTGATCATCCGTTTAATTTTTTCCACCCGGAGCTTTCCTATAAACTATTTTCCCAGCTATACGAACATTTGAAATTTACCGTAATGATCAATTAGCCTAAGAATCGTTATCTGAATATCATCTTATCACTGCTACACTCATACTTGATCGGCGCATTGTCAAATTCTTTGAAGGTATTTTCACATCATTCCATCAGTTTACTTGAATGTTGTTGTTCATGAAGTTCATTAAAATTAGAATCAGAAATTCCAATTCCCATTGACCAAAGACAGTATTTCGTTTCAACTGATATGTATTTGTAAGCTACTAAAAAACCTAAAAATCCGACAACTCCTTTTGTTAACAATGATGATGTACTGTTTTTTTTTTTGTCGTCGAATGATAAGCAAATCAGATTTATTTTTTTTGATATCACCAAATTAAACAGTGCTCGGACTAATTAACTAATAACACATTCTAACAACAAGAATGAATAAAATATTTGATCAAGTCTTGCAAATAATTTAAACAAAAAGATGTGAAGAAGGAAAAACTTCTACGAGAAGTTCTCAGAGTACGATACTGTTATAATTACAAGTAATTATGACAGTATCAGTTGCTTATTTTGTTGTTTAGAAAGTATAACTTATGTAACGATTACCGGTATTATAACGAAGAGATACATTGGATATTCAGTAAGAATCATTGGATAGGATAGGTGGGATAATTGATGCAATGAGATGTAGGGGAATTACACGTATTTCGAGATTCTTTTGAGAGTAAGGGAAAGAGTCGATGGAAGAAACACTCTTCACAACTGCTTCTTTCAGTCACTCCACTTTCATCTTAACACTCCCATTCTTTTCATTCAATTTCCAAAAGCGTTTTTACTAAATTTCCTCCTTCCACTGAAATTTTCTTTCATTGCAAATTTTGTATGGCTTGAAGTGATGTACTGTAATGAGTACAATGATTGATGACAGTCAGAACTGTTTCTGAGCTAATTTGCAAATTTAGGAAGGACAAGGGATAACTTATGAACATACTATTCCATTAATTTGATTGCAATCTAAAAATTTGCATTTAACAACCTTCAAACGAACTATTCTGAAGTCGAAGTTTATAGTGCATTGGTTGGATGATACATGAAATTTCATTTAAACTTCGTTGGAAAGAATGATGAAGGAGAAAGGGGACGGATGTGTATTTTCGAATTCTCAGTGGTGGTTTACTCATCAACATCAAATTACTCGTATTCATCATCTTAATAGAAAAAAATTCGTGATAATTTGCATTTGAATCGTCTACATTTATGAATTCACCCCCAGTTCTCCAATTTCAATCGTAAAATTGACTGGCGTAGAGTTAAATAAAGCTGAAAGACTGCGCTAGCCGGCTAGGGGATGAGGATGTGTAACCGAGATCCAGATAGAAAATTGATGAAATAAAGATTGCTACCAGTCTTGAACTCCTATATTTCTAGCAGATACGTCTTTTATTTGCAAATACGTTTTGAAGATACTGAATTCCTCACTTTTTTCATTCGTAACGCATATATTTTTGGACGAAAAAAGAAATTAGTTTTTCAGTTATGGCTACTGCTGAAGAGCGTAAGCTTGAACTCGAACGTAAGAAGCAAAAATTGGCTGAAATCCGAGAGGAGAAAAGACGTCGAGAAGAAGAACGACGACGGAATTTGCTGAAAAATGCAAATCTTGAAAACGGAACAGGTTTTTTTTTTTGCTTTTATTGACCTTGTGCAAAATTATTTTATCCCGTATAATTTCTCTTAATTTCTTTATCGCAGATTGAGTAATCGCTTATATTCTCTGCCATTTTTTATTCATTTCCTAGCTTTCCTCCTATTTTTAGATATTGTGTTGAACATTGTTTGCAAAAGTGCAAACGGCAAAGGATTTTTACAGTTAGTTAACAGATCAAATTTTCCATGTGATCCTACCTTGGTTCTTGCTTTTCAGTGGGCGATTTGCCGAAAATATTTTCGCAGAAAGATCTAGAACAGATCCTTGAACCATTAGGAATATCTGCCCAACCTCAAATCGAGCGTTCCGTTACTCCAAATAACAGTGATCATCGTGCAGTGGTAAAAACCTTTTTTCGCCTCTACCATATTTTTCAGGAGAACAGTGACTGTGAGTTACAATGTGAGTTTAGAATCTCTTCTTTCTGGTAGTCATTTTTTCCACTTTTTTTATAAACTGAAGTAGTTTTATGATGTCGTCCACTGTTGCTTACTTTTTAGGATGGAATTGGACACAATCAGACACATTCATCCGTTCCCAGGATACAAAAACTTGCTCTCTGTGAAACACAGATGATTTCAGTACCACCTAAGGATGCTGTACGATTTTTTTTTGGTTCATTTCAATGCCGAGTTACATGATACTTTCAATTTATCTTGCAACTCTGTATTCTCTTATATTCATTATGTAACGCTTCCAAAAAACCAATAACTTTTGTTGACACTGACCGCTTTAAAATACTGCGAAGAAGATCTGATGTAAAATATTATTGCAAAGAACGATGTTTTCAGGCCAGTTATTGCAAAACAACACAAACTGATGACGATCGAGTATCAGCGGGGGAATTTAGTTTAGGTTCTCAGGAATTCGATTATGATGAAGAAATGACGATGTTGGATAAACATTTAGAAATCAATTTTGATGAATCCCCTACACGAGAAATTGCGAATATTTTGCCTAATTTTAATTTTGGCGTGCGTCAGCATCAAGAAGTAAATTATATTTGAATTTAACAGTTAAGATCATGCAAGAGTTATACTGAATATGCATCAATTTTGAGTTTTATAGCCTGGTGAAGAAAAGAAAGAGGAGGAAACGAAAATCCCAGATCTGAGTGAAGAAGAAAAATTGCAAATTCTCAGCAGTCAAAAATTTCAGCAGTTTTTTGATTATAGCTCGCGCATCATGGAGCGGCAGTTAGCTGAAGAGGTTGGCAACGTTTAGTTCCAAGATAATGCTTTGGGATGATACTTAATCTGTAATCAGTGTGTTTTACTTCTATGAAATACTCTTGTACTTTGTAACAAAATAATTTTAGGAAGTGGTTAACATATTTCATGGAATGTTTTTCAACTTGTTCGTATCTAAATTTTAATTGGTTTATGTTAGCTGGCTTTCTTTTAATAATCCTTGTTAATACATTATACTGTTTTCATTTTGCTTATTTTTTTCAGGTTGACATCTTCATCGATTACTCACGTGACGAAGCTATGGATGAAAAAGCCAATAGCGGTGAAAAGTTGGTGTTTGCTAGAAAATTTGTGGACGAGAAATGGAGCGCAGGAAGGTGAGTGTTTTGCTGTTATTATGATGCTAAAATATTCAGCGCATCGTTCTTCATGAAGCACAACTTAGTTCTTCGTAGTCGTATGTTTGAAAATTTAGGTTTTTTTTTTGTTAAACTGGGGCAAAAGTTGTCTTTTTATTGAATTTATCCTTAATTTTTAGAGCTGTAACAGGAATTGATCACTGTGTGCAACACCCGGAATTGTTTGCTGTTTCTTATGATCAGAATCCCGATTCGCCGCTTGATCCCATTGGAGTAGTACAAGTGTGGAGTTGTCGTTTCAAAAAGCCAACTGCTGAGTAAGAATGATGTTAAAAACAGAAATTTTTTTTACAAGTCAAGTGATCAAAAACTTGTCATTTAGTTTCTTAATTTCAGGTACACTTTCTATTGTCAGTCACTAATTACAAGTGTCGCGTTTGCTAAATTTCACCCGAATTTGATAATGGGAGGATGTTATTCCGGTCAGATTTGTATGTGGGACAACAGACTCAGCAAAAAGACTCCTGTCAATAAGGTTTTTTTTCTTCCTCTTTTTCCAAAAAAAAAGGATGAGTGGTAGTTCAGAAGTAGTTTTGTGGCACAGGTTTGTTTTTGTTTAAAATCAACGTGTACATACTTGAAGTCATATGGTTCATTTTCTGTTCGGATTTATTGATGATCTTAGCTCTCTTGTCATAATCTCGTTTTTATTATTTCCATATTGAAAAATATTTCAGAGTCCTTTATCATCACAAGCTCATACTCATCCAGTGCTGAGCATGACAGTGGTAGGAAGTCAAAATGCACATAACTTAATTAGTATATCAACTGATGGAAGGTTGTGTTCGTGGAGCGTTGATAATTTAAATCAACCGATTGATGTAATTGATCTAGCATGGAAACAGAAACATGTATGTATATGATTTATTATATATATATATGACTTTTAGAGAAATCTTTTCTTTTCAGTGAAATAGGTAATCCATCTGATTAATCGGATTTTTTTTTCAATATTGCAAGAAAGGTGTTCGCTGAAATTATCATCAGTAGAACTTGAAAGGGTCAATTTTTTTATAGTGCCCTGTATTTTAGGTAGCGTGTACATGTATGTCGTTCGCACTGGACGATGTTAATAATTTTGTGGCAGGTAGTGAAGAAGGAAATGTTTACACAGCAAGTAGGCATGGTAACAAAGGCGGAATAAATGATGGTTATGAAGGTAAATATCAAAATATTCCTAATTCGATTATTATAATCAAAACAACTGCATTACATTATCTTCTTGCAGGTCACATTGGACCAATAACAGGAGTTGATACGCATAAAGCTTCTGGCATTATTGATTTGTCGCATTTATTTTTATCATGTTCTTTGGATTGGACAGTCAAATTATGGAGTACTAAGGCAGTAATTATTGCCTTTAAAAAACGTTTGCACTAAAGTTTGGGAGGATTCTCTTAATTTGGAACAAACTTCCTTTTTCTTTTATTTTATTCTAAAATTATTTTTCTTAGTTTTGAATCGTAAAAGTGTTATTTATTTCATAAAAAATTCTTTGCATTTGTTGGGCAACAGTGGATACTAAATCAACATTTAAATTTTGTAGGAGACACGACCGATTTATTCATTCGAAAAACATGGCAATTATGTAACTGATGTTGCCTGGTCTCCTGTTCATCCAGCAGTTTTTACATCTGCGGATGCTAGTGGAAATGTAAGCTGTTAACAAGTATTCCATAATTTTATATCAGTATTTAAATGTTTAATTTTTTTTTCCATTTAGGTATTTTTATGGAATTTAAATGAAGACACCGAAGCTCCCGTATCACATTTGCAAATGGAAGGTGGTGTTGGAGTGCGGAAGATGAAATGGATGCAGAACGGTAAGATTACTTGCCTGTTATAAGAAGATTTAGAAGGTGGTTGAAGCCTTTTTTGTTGATACATTCAGAATACAAAAATTGTGATTAGTAGACATTTTTGTCATTTGGCATAATTCCACGATCTTTTTCTTTTATGGAACATCGAAAAGATTTTTCTGAATGATTGTGTTAGTTGACTGGTTTGAAGGCTATGGTAAGATTGTCATCTCAAGAATGATTATCTTGAATGATGCTGAACATGGCCAAAATTAGCAAATTTTGATCCATTTTTCACACAGCGACACTTCTGATTATAAGTGCCGATTGTATTTGCGGCTGGATACATATCTTATTGTTACACTGTCTAAGGCTTGATATAAAAACATATTTGTTCAACTTTATAATTTTAGGTCAGCAGTTAACCGTAGGTGACGAAAAAGGTAATTTGTACGTGTATGATGTACACGAAAATCTTACAAGCTGTCGGCCAGATGAGTGGTCGAAGCTGTCAAGGTATTTTTTAAGATGTCTTATTTAGTTGTAGAGTCTTTGGCTTTCGTGCTAATAATAGCTTTATATTACTTTTATAATTTATACATCTGTTATATCCAATCTGTTTGCAGATATGAATCCGAAGATTGATCTGCCTATTTAATGTATTCGTCTTTAGTTTTCAAGGAAAAATAAGTATCGAGATATGTTTTGATTTCTATTACATGTTGTAGAGCACTTCGTGATATCAGGCAGGCTAGCGAGGAAGCGGAAGAATTATCAGAAGCAATGAATAGTTATAATACATCTTCTATTAGTATCAGTTCGGGAACTAGTGGCGCAGTGGGTGTTACTGGCTTGTCACCAAGACAACAGTGGTAGTTGCTGATCTTCCAAATTAGTAAAATATCGCTTTCAGTTAGTGTGTTTATCTAAAGTATTTGACCTTGCATAATTAACTTATTGCGAATTTTAAATTTAAATGCTTAATGGAAACTGGCGTAATTTCTAACATTCGACCTTGGTATTATAGCAATCAACTAAATAAAATAAATAGAAATTTTGTTTCTGAGTTTTATAATCTTCATTTTTTTGTCGTAATGCTTTTCTCAGTGATTTGAAGTACGGTCGAATATTAGTACTTCTTAGCTTTATCGTTGGACAGTATACTATGCTTTTTCAGTGACGCATCTCGTTTGTCGCATGTAATCATCTTCTTTTCAATCTTTTTCGGCTTCTTTTTGAAATAAAATGATTTACGATGTATGTCTGGGAATAGTTTCTTTGCCCATTTGAAATCAATGCTTTCATATTATTTTAATTTCAATTGAACAAATTATTTAGCCTTGAATTTCAATACATTTTTTACATTCATCTTTCTCCTAGAATGACCAGAAATTTTGATTCATTTTCATTTTCTACATCTTCAAAAATTTAGAAACCGATTTTCCAACTGTACGGAAGTAAACTGTTTGCCCAAACAGCAATCGGGTTACGAACAAAAATAAAAAATTTAGATTAACAAACATTCCAATACTGTTTTTCTAAAAATAATTGAAGATTTATTTATTTTTGAATATTTCTTTGCCTTAAGGCCAGTAAGTGCGGGACGTTTTATCAATTTCAAATTTATTTCTTCACTATCTGTAATTTCATGAAATGAATATTGATCACCTAGCATTTCCGTTAAAGATAAACTATATTTATCATTCATTTGTGTCGCTTTCACTGATTATTTTTGTCAGTATTAATACAAATGCAAGCTTTATACGTTTTGTTATGCAAGACAGACATTTTTACATGGCTTCCATTTTTTCATTGTTTTTGCTTCTAATCGAGACATTCTAACGGTCATCTGAAAAATCTATTTTCCGGGGTGAAGCTCAAAACAATGAATCAGTGTGGAAATGTAGGCAAATAGATCACTGTTGGTTATTTATGACATATTCTTGGAGTCCATTTTCTCCTTTGATTTTCAATAATAGAGGGAAGATTTAGCTCAACTGTAGTAATATGCAGTCTCTAGGGCAACTGCTTACTTCTATCTTTATGTGTACGTTAGAACTGACTAAAGTTTTCACTGATGATATTAATTTTTGCAGAAATTTTTAAATATTTTATGTTTCTGCTCAGATATCTAGTGGCAAGTTCTTGAATTTTTCCTATTCTTCCATTTAAAAGTCGGTGAAATTTGAATAATGCCATTGACCGATAGGTTATCACAAGACACTTGTACCAAATATGCTCAGTAGCTGTGCTTTTGTGACATTTTTTCCGTCACCACTGTAAAAAACTAGTGACAGTAGATGAAAAAATTGTTTGCTTTTCACTTTATAATGCTCGATTACTTATTTACGATTTGAACAAAATGTTGTCTGTTTCTAAGCCATATTTTTTTGCTGTCAGCACATTGCTGTCGGAATCATCATAAATGTGTTTATAATATGCTTCTGTATTTACTTTATCAAATGCTATCCTGAATGATTATTTTCCTGAAGTTGCCATGATTATCTGAACATATAATCGATCATATGTGGCTATCCCATGTTATCACTTTTGGCTTGTTTTATCTACATACCCATCAATAGTTTTGAACACTGACGATTTATTTTATTTTTTTTATTGAAAAAGCACACGATGCAGTGTTTTTGCATGTCTCATGCTTTTTAAAATACACCTTCCATCTTTGAAACTAGCAAGCGTTATAACTACGAAGATAATTTGTGCCAATTTAATATTCATGATTACCTTCGCGTTTTTTTTACTAAATAGTCTTGTCGCTTCATTTTGACAGGTTTTTCTTTGGTCTATAACATTTTTGTGAATGCTCATGGTTCCAGATAAATCAACAGTCTTCATCTTCGAAAATAACATCTTTCGTAGTGGCTTCTACAGATTAGACCTCAGTTCCGCAGTATTTATAAAGAACTCATTTTTATTTGATGATATAAGTGCGCAGAACAAAAAACATCAATATTAAGCACAACTTTTTATTCTGAATTCTAGACTATGGTACTTATCTGGAAGTTGATTTTTTTTAAAGCAATAGACAAACAAATATTTAGCTGGAATTAAATATTTGTAACCTGTTGATTTCTTTGGACATTACTCTAAAGTAAATATAACATAGTGAATTCAAAAAGAATGTTTCCCCACGACTAGCGTAGGAAGTTTAAATCCAAAATTGTTATTTCTCTGGTCTTAATGTAACCGTACTGAGCATCAACACTAAATTTGGTTATATAATGTGCTAGACTGAGCGCAACAATTTTTTGAGTCTCAAAATGGATCACACGATTAAATGAATTGTTATTGTTACAAGACCTTCCAGGTTAAGCAAACAAGAACAAAGACCGATGCCGATATGTCCCACACTTCCGGATGCCGCATTTAGCGAACTAATTTGCTAGGTTTTATTCCGTTCTAATGTTACATTGTATAAATCTTCAAATTATTACCATCTCTATGCTTTAAATGTCTTATTTATACGGTTGACACTTTTGCAGTCTACGTTGCCAATATGGTCTTAATCTTCAAATTTCCATATTTTTTCGAAGACTCGAAGACCGAAGTCGCATCAAGAATTATCAAGACCGCTTCTTCTTCTTTTACCCAAACTAATTCACAGTTTACATGCATATAATTAATTCACAATTCCTTTCATTTAAATGCATAGAAACTTTTGAATAATTTCGAGAAACCCTATCTAACATTTATAGTTAAGTTACATCAACACTTTCCACCTAAGGCATTTTAATGATTTATTTCATCACTAAATACAAAATGAGATGACAAACATATTATTAAAACTCTTGCGAATAACTGACTGGATTGTATACAAAAATAACCTTAGATCCATAAAATAAAGCTGGTAAAGAGCGGATGAAGGTCGGCATTGCCATTCCGCTTTGTTTCACATTTGAATTCTTGCTTTCCGTTCTACAAAGAAGGGAATGCGTGATGAATGTCATGAATCCTTTACAAAATGATTATCTATGAATATTATCCACAAAGTTTTATCAATAATTCTCCGAGATATCACAGTATTAAAACCATCGCGTCAATAAGAACCGCCATGCTGCTTATATGAAGTCATATCTGAAAATAATTTCGGTTTTCGAAAAAACATTCACAAGATGATTCAAGTGAAGTAGTGAGGGACAGTAAAAATCACTTCAACTGAAGAGAGAGTAGTGAATCTGATTAATTTTGAAATTATAATAACAATTGGGAATAATTTGTGCTAGTGTCCAAGTCTGAAATTACCATGCAGATTAGTTGTTCGCAGGAACTTTTGGTAGGCCGAATTCATCCACTGCAATACCTTCTTCTGTCACCTACAATGTGATTGCTTATAAAGCTTGTAGCATACATCTATATCATCATAAACAGCAAAAATTAATATTTTTACACTAACCTTGCTTTCGTATCCTGGTTCTTTGGATGGCACGCCTGGTGCATTCAACGCTTCGTCTAAATAAGAAGTATCTACATCTGCTTCAAATTCATCTCCCAAAGCATCAAGCTCAGCTTCTAAATCAGCTTCATCAATCTAAAAGAAGAGAACTTTTGATACTCCAACGAAAAAAACTTTTGAAATACCAAACGAAAGAAAGCGAAACCATAAAATAAACAAGTCAAAAACTTTACATCTGGCGTCTCGTACTGCCGCGACATAGCATCCTGAATCTCATTATTCATATCAAGCATTTCCTCCATCTCATCCTGGAGTTTATCAATTTTGTCGATGTCCAACTTTCTGTATTCTTTCTGCATGGTTTTCAAACCTTGTTTCATGGCCACTACGGTAGTCTACAATGTCAGAAATTATGTTATAAAATCGAGCACAAATAATCAATTATAATTGTCTCAATTCCGCCTTGGCATGTTGATAAATAGTAATGTTCAAATAATGGCTAAGAAATATCAAAAGTGATACTTAAAACACAAAGAAATCCTTTTGATGAATACTGAAACAAAGCCAAATCTCAGAGAAAGATAGAAGCTTACCTGCGTATCTT
>UPTC01000549.1:0-11427 GCA_900537255.1 Acanthocheilonema viteae
AATTACCGCTGAAATTACAAACTGATTTGGCACTTTCAGTTCATTACAATACACTTAGTAAGGTTCAACTTTTCCAGGTATTTGAATTTTTTAATTTTGATTTATTGTAACAATCAAATAATAAAAATTAGGATAGGAATGAAATGCAACGAATTAATTTTGGAGGAAAAAAAAATCTCTACCATTTTTAAGTAATTTTCTTCAAATTTTTTTCATAAATTTATTTATAAAAGCTAATTTTTAAAAAATTTCTAAAGGATTGTGATCGAGCTTTACTTCGCGGATTAGTACTTAAACTTCGACCAGTAATTTTTCTTCCCGGTGATATGATTTGTAAAAAAGTAATTTTTTTCTGATATTTTCTTCATATGACTAATTCATCGATAAATGTTATCCATCATAAACATTATTGAAATGTGAGTGAACAAATGATCAATGGATTTTTTTATTTTTTTTAATATCGACGTGTGAACGGAACATCTATGAGCAAAATTTTAAAATAAGTTATTTAGTAAAAAAATATGCTAATTAAGGTAATATTTCAGGGAGATATTGGAAAGGAAATGTATATTGTCAACGATGGTATTCTTCAGGTTGTTGATGGTGAACAAAGTAACAAAGTTTTTGCTGAACTTACTGAAGGATCAGTTTTTGGTGAAATTAGGTTGCTTAATTGTTTTATCACAATTAAATTTGTTAATTCCTTCATCGTCAGTTTTCGATAAAATTATGCTGCTTAATTTTTTTATCACAATTAAATTTGTTAATTCTTTTATTATAGCCATATATGAATTTATTGTTAAGTAATTTCATTATTTCTTTTAATCATAAAAACTTTTATTTTATTTTTTGAATTTGTTTTAGCATTAATTGATTTCATCAAAGAAAAATTCAAAATTCAATTTTAATATTTTTCAATATATTGAAAAAAAATGAGAAGAAATTTCATTTTTTCAATAAAAAAAATTTTTTTTAGTCTATTGGCAATTGATGGTAATAATCGCCGAACTGCAAATATTCGTTCCAAAGGTTATTCAACACTGTTTGTTCTTTCAAAGGAAGATTTGAATGATGTGATTAAAGATTATCCGGATGCGCAAGAATTATTGAAAAGAAAAGCTAGGTAACTTTCTCTCTCTCTCTCTCTCTCTCTCTCTTCTAAAAAAGATTTCTATTGAGGGAGAATTTAGCGTTTCGTCCTAAAATGATATTCAATCCATGTAGCACGTAAAAATCTTAATTTTGACATCCAAAAAAATATTTTTAATAGTTTTTATTCATTTACAAATTGTATTATTATGCAGAGAGATGCTGAAAAAAGATGAAAAAGCGGAGAAGAAAATTTCATTGGAAAAAACAATGGAAAATTATCCAATATCAGCACATATCAATACACCACGACTTATCAATACAGTTATAGAAGCAATCTCATCAAACTCACCAATTCTCAAACAAATCGATCCATCTGGTAATAACTATTTCGTTTGTTGTTGTCTTTCCCTCAAATTTTAAATCTATCTGAATTGCCTTTTCTCCTCCCCCCTCTCTCTCTCTCTCTCTCTCTCTCTTTCAAAATTTTATTCATTTTTCAGTTTAATTGCGCATTTCTTTGTTGCAGGAATCAGTAATAGATTAAAAATGCAACATACTGATGTGGTGGATAAGCGATGAATCAAATAATATCTAACAGAATAATTAATGATTTAAAAAATGATAAATAATTCCTGAGGAATTATAATATGCTGAAATGTACTGTAATCAACGGTATTGTATTGTATTTGTTATCGTAAGGACAGTAAGTTAATTGTATAAGCCACTTAGAGCAATAATACATTTTATTTATTGCCTGCAAAACATACAAATAGATTTTTTTAAAACTGTCTAATAAACATTACATTACTTTATTTTTTCAAGTTGTCATATAAATAAAGTTAAAGTAAATGCTTCTTTATCCTAACTAAAATGATTTATGAGTGAATTTCCTAGAATAAATTTTAAATTATATAACACATTTAAGCTACACAATTTCTTTATTATTTTATAGCATATAATAATGTAAATATATCAAATAGTTATACATCAACAATAAAAAAAAAGAAACAAATATCAGAAATGAATAGAGCTATTAATTAAGAATGAAAAGGATTGAAAGTCATTTGTTGTCGAGATTTATGATACTCCATGCTAGTTGAATGATAATTTGGAATTTAAATCAATTTCAATCAATTCCACCAAACTTTTAATTCGTTTCACTAATAAATTAATATTTTAATTGACAGGATGATTTTGATCGGATTTCTACATACAAAATTTGATATTTGAAATGAAAAGCATTGAAGAAGATTTGAAAGAATGACCCCGAAATGATAAAATCTCAAACGCTATATAAATGCCCTTTTTTCTCCATTTTTCGATCTTAAAATTCAAATTTTCGTTATACTATTTAGAAATTAAAAAGATGAATATTCGGTTTTTAGTTTTATATATGTATATATATCTATATTTAATTTAAATTTTAAACCATTTCTAAAGTATTGGATAAACTGTTCATTTCCATTATTGGTTTTAGTTCGAAAAAAAAGTACTTGATATTTTAACATGCAATTTCGTTGAAATTAATTACTATCATTCATACTATTCCTACTAAAATTTTGCTGAAGTTTCATGAGTTTTGCTAAATCATGGAAATTTTGAGCACCATTCAGTTGCGCAATTATTTCATCGTTGGGTGGTGCAAAACCAGGTGGTCCAGCATTGCTCAGTGAACTGTTTGATAAATTTGAATCAAACATAACTTTAGTAGGAGATGGAGGCTGTAAAGTGAATGGCGATGATCTATGAGCTTTTTCTAGTTGAACCTCTTGCAGAGATATCGACTGCGTTACTGCAAAAAAGAATAAATAAATATGAAATTATGCTTAAATGGTTAAATATGATTGAAAAAAAAAATACCTCAAATAATTGACTTCTTTTAAATTTAAATTTAATGTGCTTCAAATCTATTTTTACTATTTCTAAAATAATTTTTCAAATTCAATTGATTCAATCTCCTCTATTAATTTTGAATTACTTTAATTTGTTTCATAAATTTCATGAAAAGTAAAGTTTAGTGAAAAATTAATAAGTGTAATTTAGTAGGGAAAAAGAAAAAAAATGAAATTCAAAACTGGATGTGATTTCAAATTGCTGCAAACATTTTTTTTAAATATCAAATTAATTTTATTCTCATTGACATTTGATTCTCAAATTTGAGTATAAATTTGCTAATGTTTCTTTTCCTTTGGATATTATTTCATTCGTAAAGGAATGTGATATAATAAGAAATGCAAGGTGATAAGCATTTTAGGCATATGATTGAGAGTATTAGCTGCTTTTCGCAATGATCTTTTTCGACGGATTTATTCAGGAAAAAAAAACGCTCATAAAAACTGAAATTACAAGAGTAATGTATTTGAAATTGATTTGGAAAAAAATTTCGTAATTGATAGTTTGCTGTTTGAAATTTTGCTCGCATCATTTAAATCTTTGAGATGAATGCAATGATTTTAAAAAGACTAACCTGTTAAATTTTGTTTTTTATTTTGAAATGCAACATGTTCAGAATGTTGCTGTGACTGTTCCTTATTTGGTAACTTTATAAGCGTGCTGCTTGTATCATTCGTTGGTAAAGTTACTGTTTTGTGGAATTCCAAATGAAATTCATTGTCAGTAAATGATTTAAAATTTTTGCTTTCTAAATCAAAATTGTTTCCGTTTGATAAAAGAGATGGTGCTGCGGTGATTAGATTTGTTCTATTAATTTTCGTAGGAATCGAAAATCGATTCGTTAAATTAAATGGTCTGAAATGAAATGATCTTTTCTATTTGGAGAAATTAAATAAATAAATATTATAAAATTAATGATTGAAAATTTTTACTTTAACTGAAAATGTGAGAATTTTTCATTTGTTAAAAAAATACGAGTTCAATACTATTTAATGCAAATAAATAGCTTTTAAACATCACAGTCTAAAATTTTCATTTTAAATGTAAATATGATGAAAAAAAAAAGCAGGAAATTGTTCATCTTCATTAATCTAATGAAGTTATTTGTATTATAGACAACAAATAACAAATGGAATACATTACGGGCGAAAATGTCACAGCAATTAGAGAGTTTGTCACAGCAAATGAGAGAGTTTATGATCGTAGAAACAAAGAAAAAAAAAATGCATCAATATCATTTCTTCTTTGAAGAAAATTACTTCTTCAAGAACTGGTCGCTAAAATTCATGCTAAATTTGTAAGACAAGTAATGGTAAACATAAAATTTGCTTTGCAGTGGATAAAAATTTTTATTGTTAATCACATATCAGATATCCATTGTTTTTATCATCTCTTCAATTCTTTAATCTTCTCTTCAAGCTAATGAAAAAAATTGCAGTGCTAATTTGAGAATGATATAATTATGAATCTAAAACGATTAAAACTTACCCATGTCTGAAGTTAAACCAATGTAATTGGAATTTTTCTCTATCCTCATCCGAAGTTTTTTTTATTCTTTCGAAGGAAGTTTCTTGGAGTAACTTTCGAAGACGAACAAACTGTAGCTGTCTTGATTTATTTCCCAAAATAACCGGTTGAAATTTATCAGTTAGAACAAATGGGGCAGAAACTAGCATTTGACCATTTTTGCGTATGTTTGCTTTTTTCTGGCCTCTGTTCATGTCATTTCTCGGCAGTACAGTATTTCTGTAAAATTTTAAGACGGGAAATTTTCCTAATTTATTGATAAAATTGCACTCGTATTGCAGAAATAAGAAAAGTGGCGTGAAAATATTATGCAAGTTTGAAATATTTAGTATAAAAGTTTGTGACAAAGTTTTTTTTTTCTTTTTTTTTTACGAAATGTTTATAAATTAATTTAGGTACCTGTGAAACTGCAAACCACTAGTTATGATGGACGAATTTTGCCGCAGTTTCCTACTGATTAAAGAGGGTTGTTTTACTACCTGAATTTATATTTTGATAGTTTACTTCCTTCCTAATTAGTCATAATAATATAATATATTTGCTGTTTAGAATATATTTTCAGCAACATACATTTCTTGTCAATACTCCCTCAACTGAACAAACTATCTGACCTGACGATTTAATCCAATAACTCGTTGCAAATTACGCAATCGTAATTTTTGTCCTTGAATTTGCTGATCTGATTGACGAGATTGAAAGAGACTGAAGACTGAATTTTAAGTTTTTGGATGAGAAATGAACTGTATCCGGAAAAGTAACAATTACTTCCTCTTTATTTTTTTAATTTCAAATGATGTAGCAGAATTTGACAAATTTATGCATTTCAATTTTAGCTATGGAAATTTGAACAAAAGAAAAAGCAAATTTTATGCTACGAAGGGAAATTGAAAATTGTTATAAAATTGTGGAATTTTTCAAGAAATTCAAGATAATAAGCCGGAATTCACAATTTTGACGATAATGAAAAAGGAAATTGGTAAGATATCACAAATTGCTCATATAATAATAACATTTTTTTGATTTTTTTAAAAAACATTAACAACATTGCATGAAAAATTTAGACAATTTGTAAATAAAATTGTAGAAAATGCAATATTTTTTATCGTTTTTAAAATTTTTACAGATTTGATTTTTGTGAAATGAAGTGATCGGTAAAGAAACGTATCAGAAATACTGCTGAGCAGTAATCTGATTGATTGTAATAAGAGTGTGTAACTTAAGAAATGGAAAAGTAATCAGAAATGAATAAGCAAATATGTGACTAAATGAGGGAATAATTAAGCAAGCAAAAAATATTATCCAAATAATTAATGGAATATGTAATAGTTGTTACCTGCTTTTGTTGATTGGAGTCCATCGATTTAAGGATATAATTGTAGGTATGCGAAAAACCTAAAAATAATTTTCGTTTTATTGATTGTGATCTTGTTGGAATGTTGATTACTTTTTTTTGAGAAAAATGATAAGATTTTGAAATGTCAATTCTTTATTTACACTTATTTAATGTATTCTATGGTATAAAAACTTTTTATTTTTTAAATTCAAACCAAAGATAGAGGTAATCGGTTATAGAATTGCTAGAGATTTTCTCGAGGTTAAGGAGAAAATTTGGATGTTCAAAATAGGACACTTATTTAGATTTTGATCCAAACAGTTAGTTCATTTTGAAACTGGTTGTTTTCAATTTTTTAATTATTCGAAATTTCGTCGAAATATTTTGAAACTGCTTGTTGCATAGCTAAAAATTCAATAATTTTAAAATGGGAGCAAAATTGAAAAAAAATGCATTAAAACAATTGGAACATTTTTTCTTTTCAAATTGAAATAAAATATTATACAAAAGACTATTTTGCTTTTTAAAATTTGTATTAAGCAGGAAGCTTCGTGTGGTAAAATTGAAATACGAATGATACGAAACCGGCATTAACTGTTGCCGCTCTGCCGTTTTATGCACAAATAACGTTAAAAATACAATTGACAACGTCATCATTCCTGTTACTGCCATTTTCGTTAAAATTGTAGTTCAATTAAAAACAGTGACAGCTCGACTTAAACACTTTCGCCATATTTATTCTTTTGCGTTCTGAAAATTAATAGTGATAATAATGATAAAATGTATGAAAATATAATGATGATGATTAGTGATTGTTGCTAAAATGCGATAATTAAACGATAATTTTCTTTCTTTTGACAATTGAATCACTATCAATCTTCAGTAATTTTTGATTTTTGACAAATTTAATGAAACAATCATTGGCAATGTTTTCTATGATTTCCAAATTCTAAACAAGTATCTCAAGTTTTTAAATCTCAATTTTTGAAAAAATAAACAGAGTTTTGCAAAATCATGCAAATTATAGAAGGAAACGGTTAAATGTGGAGTTGACATAAGTACCATATTATAATGTAATTATGATTTAAAGCTATATTAACTCATAATACTTACTTTGCGAAATTATAATTTACTGCAGATAATAATGGCTTACTAAAATACACCATGTTTGTGACCTTTCAGATAATACAAAAAGGAATTTTCATAAAATTAAATTGCTATAAGACAATTTTGTCATAATGGAAAAGTTTTTTTTTCTCGGTTAATCACAGGAATTAATAAACGAGTTAAAAATAATAATTCATATTATTAGGGAAAAGAAAAGCAGTAATTTTCAATTATTCAATTTTAAAGAAATGAAAAATTTTTTAGAAAAAAGAAGTTTAATAATAATTTTTGCGCAAAAATCATTCGCTAAAAATTTCTCAAATGATAATTTACAGTAAAATATTTTATTAATATAAATTTCAGAGGGATGGTTAATGATAGGAACCATGAAAGCAACACATAAAAACTTGTTCATTGATATACTTAAAATCTGATATCATTCTTTGATATGACAATAAAATAAAAGAATATATATTTATCAATGTTTTGCAACACTAATTAATGCCTTACGGTTATATTATCATCAGAAGTGTTATTAACAATTCAAAGATTAACAAAGCGGAACAAAGAACGAAAAATATGGAAGTGATTCATATTCAATCAAATGATAATATCATTAATTTGTATTTGAAAATGTACACATTGATTGATTTTTAAGATTTTTAATTAATCCATACATAATATATCTTTTTTTAAGTTTTTAAATTATAAATTTAAAACTCTAAAATTGAAGGAACGTTTTGCATGATTTTTTGTGATTGTTTTGTAATTCTATTTTTAAGATATGCAGAAATAAGCATTGTGAAATTTTTGAAATGATTATAAGGCATTGATAGTGATAAGAGCAGGAAATAATGATATTGGTATAATTATTATTAAATATTCTGCTTGTTATTTTTTTTTATTAAGCAAAATAAGAGTAGCAATAAATTAAATTATTTGATAAATTTTTGAAATAAATTCCCATTGTGCAATGCAAAGTCGTATAAACAAGAAAATAAACTTAGGAATAGATAAAAACATATGAAGGTATATTGAATAGATTAGAGAAATTAGAGATAAAAGGAAGAGAAGTTTAGATTAACCGTATTTTCATGATATATTTTTTTTTATCACTAACTCATATCATTTTTATCAACAAATAACTGTCACTATTATTAAACAATCATTCAGCAAAAATAATCACTGATAAGATATTGCAAAAACATGATCTGATTTTAGAATGGAAATATGTAATATAAAGCAAAGTATTATTCTTAAAATAGCATTCTATGGTTTTAAAAAAAAAAACAAATGTTATAATCAATTTATATCACACTATTCTCGTCATTTTTATTCCTTTTCTTTTCTAAACATGAAATAAGAAATTGAAATAAAATGCATATTTTAAAAATTTGTTTATTTAATTAATTAATTAATAATGAAACAATAAAATAAATGAAACAGGTGAGGCGATAGAAAAGTGATAAGAATAAGCGTGGAAATAAATAAATAATTAGTTAGTTAATTAATCAAGTAAATAATTAATTAAACAAACAAGAAATGTTACATTAAATACGGAGTATTTGCATCATCGTAACATGAAAAGAGCATAATAGCTAATTGTTGTTAAAACAGGAAAAGTTTTAAAATTTTTCCCGTATTTATATTAAAATCATTCGTTTAATCAATGAATAATTTTGGTTTAAATAAAAAACAAAAAGAGAATTATGATAGAAAAGGCAATAATGATTTACGAAGGATACAATGTATCTTTTAGATTTTTTTATTCGATATTCGTCATAATCAGTTTCATTCTCTCTCTCTTCTTTTTCTCTCTCTGTTATAAATTTGTAATTTGCTTTTTCTTATTATTTCACAGTAATTAAACCATGATATCATGGTAATGAGATTATAAAATGACAAGGAAATTATAAGTAATTATGAGTAATAGGAAGATTTTATTGCAAATTTTAGCGTGGAAATTTTTTTATTGATTTATAATTTAAAAATTAATTAATTATTGAAATCAATAATTTGAAGATATTATTAACTGAGATAATTTGAATTTAATTCCATACATTAGAGAATTGATAGAAATATCAATCACAAACTTGTTGCTTTTTCTTAAGCTATCAGTCAGTCATGCATATCTTCGTTATCTTTTTCTTATCCGCTATTCTTAATGAAATAAATCAAGTAGCAAACTACTCTTCAAAGCAGATATTTATTTAAAAAGAATTTGAGATTGTTAAAATTAAAAATGCCGAAGAAAAAACTTCCCAAGTTCTTCATTTTTCGATAAAATAATATCAGCCAAGAATTCATCACTGTCAATGAATATTTCCCTTTTGATATGATTTACAAAAAAAAAAAAAACATTGCAACAAATCTAATTGTATACCGCTTGATCGAAAATATGATATATTGATCAATATCGGATCAATTGGTTCATATAAAAACTTTTGATACATTATCGATAAAATTTAATCTCTATTAATTAATCTATTATTTCTAAAAAACTTTATCAATTAATTATCCAAATTTAATTTACATTTCTTCTTCCAAACATTATCGATTTCTAACGTTTATTTCTCTTTCTTTTTTCAATAAGTGCGAAATTAAAAAGAGTTTGAATTTGAAAGTTACCTGCAAAATTATCAAATTTTAATCGTTCTGTGTTAAAACATTTTTTCGATCATAAAAAATAATGAGATGCATTGAAAGAGAGCATCAGATTAAATTGGATTTTATAAAACAATTGGATTATTTTATTAAATGCACTTTATTACAGCTGTTGCCAATGCTAATATAATTTTACACATTCTATTCCGATAAGCAAAGCAAAAATTGGGCATAATTTTAAACTGGATTTTGAAAATGAGGAAGTTCAAAATTAAATAATTGTAATTATGAAAGTGCATTTTAAGAAAAAGAAAAATACGCTGATGATTGGTGCACTGTTCCATGGTTTCTTCAAAAAGGATTATTACATTGAAGTGCTTCATATTGTTTAAATTTGAATTACTCCGTGGAAAACAGGTTTAAATGGCAATATTTGGTAAAGTTATCGTTGCAATAATATTAATTTCAAAAATTTTAGTTTAAAAAAAATTTTATTAATTGAAAAGATGTGCAAAAGGAGAAAGTGAAATTAGGTAATGCTTGGAGAGAAATTCATAGCTCTTATTCAAAACGCTATAAATTTCTTTCTCATGTTTTTCTTTTCTTCTCCTTCAAACTTATTATTGGATCAACTAATCATCTTCTTTTTCACCTTTACAAACTATAAGAGTGAAATATAGCAAATTCTTTCCAACTGCAACTGATTATAAAAACGATAATGTTCAATTACCAATTAAGTTAATTAACAAATTCTTGCTATTGACAACTGATTATAAAAATTTTGTCTATCAATTAAATTAGTTAACTGTTCCATGACTTTTTATGTAATGCATTGAATCTTCAAGCTTAATGAAATAGAAATTAAATGGAAAAAAAGTTCGAATTAAATCAAACAACAAAAAAAAAAGCTTAAGGAACATTAAAAAAAAAAAAAAGAAATATTCATTTTGCGCATCATTTAAACGAATATAGATCCGAAAAGGAGATATTAGAAGGAAAGGAAAAAAAAAAGAAGAATCATTACATTTTGTTCTAACTAACTCATTCATTTAAAGGTATTATTTAGATGACAATAACTAATTCGGGATTTCTCGTCAGAAAAATCACATTTAAAGGTGTTATTTAGATATGAGGATGTCTTTTTCAAATGACAGATATGATGTGTAAGATGTCAAACGAGAATTCATATTTAAATTGTAGAAGTTATCGAGCTATGCAACTGCTTAATCCTATCGATTTTTTTTTTTTTTTTGCAATTATCTAAAATTTCTTCTTTAACATTTTGAAAAAGATAAAGGATAGGATAATATTTTAAAGTTACTTGAGGAGACATCATAAATAACAAATTCCTACACGATACCACTACTAGTAGTAGTAGTAGTAGTAGCAGAGATAAAATTGAAACACAAAAGTGGTAAATTACAAACACAGTAATATCAATCATCAATAGCATTTCTTCATATTTCTTTGGTACGCTTTAAAATAGTTGTTACTGTTGAAAGATATATTTTACATAATTGCATTAATTACAACTTGAATTTGATTGTATCTTATTTTTGGTCAATACCAAAATTATATTTTACAATTGAAAATCGAGTTAATTTGTAGTGAATAAATATGTTAGATCCGAAATTTGAAATAAAATCAATTGTAGCGGTATGATAAACCTAGTTTTAGATTAGAGTCACCAGCTAATAAAGCTTGCAATTGAATCAAAAATTAAGCTGTTGTTTTAGCACTCTTTTAAATATATGCAATGTAAATATAAATCAATTGTTGCTGAATGCGTAATTGCAACAGAATAAGAATCATTGCTTGCTTAGGGAAAGTTTCACATAAGATACTATTGTTATGAATTCAAATTTTTTTTT
>UPTC01000549.1:11477-33993 GCA_900537255.1 Acanthocheilonema viteae
GCAACGATGAATTTTGATGCAAAAAAGGTGATGAAAACGATGAACCAGTTTTTCTTCTAATTCATTTGTGCTGCTAATTTAAACACACATATATGCAAAGTTTATGCAACTTTCTAAAAAAAAAAATAAGAACAAATATAAATATAGTTTACTAAAAAAGATACTTCATTGCTGAAAACTACAACAAATTATACAATTATTTTCAGCATGATAATTGATATCTTTTGAACAAAAATAAATAAATAAATAAATAAGTGATACCTCTGGAAGGAAAAGGAGGAGAAATTAGAAAAAGCAAGAAATAAGAAGGAGCGAAAAGTAAAGAGGAATAATTTACAGAGAAAAACAGCATGTTCTATGCTAATTGATAGACTTCAATTATGAGGCAATTTTTTCTTGCCTTAACTCATCTATTTGGAGAAATTTTTTTATGATGGAGAGAGAAATTCTAATTTTATTTCCTTAAGAAAACATTTATTTGAAAAATTTACAGTCAAAATAAAACACATTTCCAGTCTGATCAAATTATGTGAAGAAGAGAAAAATCAAAAGCTATTATATTTTAGAAAATCATGCAAAGCTGGTTCAAAGACTTAATCTTAATTCTTTTGAAAAAATTCTACACATCTAAAGTGACAGGATAGGAAGCAGAAGTAAAAAATTAGAAACAAAAAATGAAGGCAAAAAATGGTCTGAGATAAGGCGCTGATGCATTAGGACAACTGTACGATATTGTTAGTTAAGTGTTAAAGCTCTCGAAGGATTCCGAATAATTAATCTGCATATATAATTCTTATATTGCAATAAAAACAATTGGAGTTAGAATTTTAAACCTTTCGAAGTCTCAAGACTTGTACAGAAGATGCAGAAAGTGTAATGACCTGAGAGAAATGAACTACCAAAGGTTTTAGACATCATTTTTGAAAATGAATAAGATTTAGAAAAGAGGTCTTGTGAAATTTGAAAGTCTGGAAAAATTTAAAGTTTCATATTGCAAACATTGTCCTTAGGAAGAAAGCAAAAAGCAGTAAAACTAGGAAGGTATAAAGCAGTCTTCAAAGATCAGTGATAATAGTAAAAAAATAATATACCAGTGATAACAAAAGTAAGGTAAATAATACAACATTAAGAACGGAAAGGCACAAAAGATCTAAGCAGTGCCTCACCAACAAAAGCATTGCATATAAACATTTAAGATAACTAAAAGACTATTTTACGAACTAGCATATCACTCCTCGAAATCAACATTCTGATCCAAGGAAACAATTAATCACAGTCATTATTAAATGATGAGCATAAATTGAGAAGATAGAAATAATCATTTTTAAAGCGCAAAAAAGTCATTTTTAAAGCAATAATTTGCATTTTCATACTTGAAATAAAAGTATCGAGCTACTTTATTAAGCGAGTTATTTGCAATAAGTCAAAACAACTTCTCTTCCTCAAAACCAGGAAATTAATGACTTTTCAAATAAATACAATTGAATTTTGAGTGGATAAAATCCCAGCTACGTGCACTGTTCCATAAGATTACATGAATTTGTGAATGGTTATGTTGATAAAACTAGTTTAGAAACAAGAATTTCGAAATTTTCTTAACATTTTTCGAACCAAACAAAAATGAAGTCAGAAACATATATGAAATTCACTATGAACGAAAATCCTTTTCAGTGTACTTAGATTTGTACTTAAAAGGATTCCAAAATTGATTACTATTTCTTTTCACTAAAGGCTAAATAATCAATGAGATACAAAATTCGGAATAACATTTTAATCATTGTCAGAGATTAAACTTGATTCGGTTTCCCCGTTGGTCTTGGTAGTGAAACAGCTCTTCTATCTGACTTTGGCGTTTCTGAGGTGGTTGTGCAACATGACAGTGCTAATACACCATTCATCAAATATCTTACACAAATAACTTCCCGACGAGCAAAACAGGTCATATAGATCCAGTCACCCTAAAAAAAACAAAAACCATATTTGTTTTTTTACACCATTTAATTTGATATTTTAAACATCATCCAGTACCCTGCAAAATGAATTCTGATATAAATAGTTTGCAAAAAGAGAACTGGATAAAAATTTTGAATGAAATTAAAAAAATGATCAACATACATGTGCAGTAATTCCAAGAGCCTCTTGGGGGCCCAATGGGCTAGGAATAACAATTTCTTTTAAGCGACGCATCCCTTTCGTATTGCCCAATAATGCCCATAAACGACTAGTAGCATAATCAAGTACCAACAAATTCCCAAGCTGAAGGAAATTAAGCATATATAATTTAGAAATATAAAGGTAACTAAAAACAAACAGTAACTTTATGTACTAACGATGATTGTAAAAATACTATTATATAGATAAATATGCAGATAAACAGATAAAAATATATTAACTTACTGAATCGACAATAGCACTGGCCGGATTTTTTATACACTCATAGAGTTTATATGTCTTCGTTAAGTCATATTCATTAATTAAGGTACCAGTATGGTCCGCAACGAAGAGTAATATACGGTTTTGTGCTGCATCACACGTTAATAGCACAACAGCTCTAAAAACAAATTCAATTGATAATTTTAACTAAAGAACCAAAAGCTTAAAGAATAGAATAGAGTGCAATGTTATTGGGATTTCTTTCTTAAGGCAGATCTACCATTTTGTCCAATTATCAATCAAATCAATATGAGTGCAATAAATTATATCAAATATATTTTATGTAAACAAAAATTTTGATATGTTCGATTAAAAAATTTCAAAGTAACCGAGAATCTTAGCAAGTTCCGAATCATTAGGATTTTTTAAAGTTTCTGCTTCTAGTAAAGAAATTCGAAAATAAACTTGTATTCGGCTTGATCTTCGGCCACTCGAAGATATTGATACCGAGTTTTTCTTGATTCCTTCAAGATCTTCCATCCCTCAAAAGAAAAATGAAAAGAATTTTGGCACTTTTTAAATTGGCCGGTAGATTTATATAGTTATTCAAAAAATTTCAAGCTGAATTCGTTGATTTTATTGCCGCAAAGGATTAGTCGAATTAAAAAATTCATTATATAAAAAAGCTAACCTTTCTCGATTGATTGTACATCCATATTGCTGAACGATGATTATCTCCGGAAACTGCAAATAATTCACCGCGTGGGCTAACTGTTATCCACCGCGTTCTACTCAACTCAATCTTTGGTTCTTTGGGACAAGGAATTACCTGCAAAGAAGGATTTATATCAAGTGCACGGAAAAATTTGGCTGTCAAAAAACTAAAAAATATAAATGATATCAGGACTTTTTCCAGGAAATTGAAGCTATGGAGAAAAAAGTTTACCTCTACTTTTTTAAAATGATTCGTAATATCAAACGCATGTATGCTTCGTCCTTTGCTATGCATTACGCTAACTAGAAGACGCCAACTTGTCGGATCAATAGTTAATGATGATGCCGAACTGTCTCGTGTTGGCAAATGTTGCAATATTTCTCCTTTACATGTCACTATATATACACCTGGAACGAAAAGTAGTATCGGAAACCTTAAAATGCAGTAGGAAAAATTGAAGATAAATATATAAATAACATTGAGGAAATATCATTAACCAGTCTCACAGTTTTTAAAATAATTCGAAGAGGAAAAACCAGAGTTCTGATGCGAGATTACTAGAATGGAATCAAAAAGTAAGCTTCCAAGTCAAAAAAAGTCTTCTTTCCATGTTTCAATGTGGTATGGCGGATGAGACAAATGAAATATGTCATAAACCTGAAAAATCTTTTGAAAATTCACCTCCACAACTATCGGAAACAGCGAGCAATTGTTTCTTGGTGAAAATATTGGGTAAAGAAATAATATCAATTGGTCGTGAAAAGAATCGTTCACCGAAACGCATGAAATTTGGCTCCGCTGACAAGTTTCCTAATGTAACAGTGGTTGACGTTGATAAATTACAACTGGATATCGTCTGCTCAAACAGTGGAGCTTGCAACTGTAAAGCAAAAAAAGGATATTCGGAAAAAAATTAAAATCTTTAAAAACTACAGATTGTACAAAAAGCGAAGTTCATACATTGCAAATATGATGTGGATTTTGTTACATTCAAAAACAAGACACTACTACTACTACTACTACTACTATATTGAACGTTGAAAAATTGCTAAAGGAATAGGAGGACATCTGCAAAGTTCATCTCTACTTTTCTTATATCAGTATCAAAAACTGAAATTTACGATATTTCATTTTCACAGCTTTCTCTCTTCTTCACAGATGTACATGCTTTCTTTTGTCCTTCAACTATAAAAAATACAATTAATTTATTACTGCTGCAATAAAGAAAAGATATACAGTTAATTTAAAGCAATGATAAGACTAACATCACGACTATCGTATGAGCTATCCGTCTGGCACACGGGGATGGAAGATGCTGCTGAAGGACTTGTCGAACTGAAAATATATTATAAAAAATCAAAATATATTACTAAAAAATTTCTGTTTCCAAAAGATATCAAAGTTATCTGATCTTCCGTTTTAGCAAGCCTTAAAGTATAGATAAAATGGATGAACAGAAATACTGAGAGTAATAATAAAAAAATGAAGAATAAACACACAAATAAGCAATATACATTACTTGAAAGTTTCTTCTTTCAAAGCGCAAGCTGAATCTGATTCATCTGTGAGCGAAGATTCTCGAAACGACTGCTGCCTCATTTCACGAACCTAAAATCCAAGAAAGAAAGAAATTTTAACAGCACATAGCAAATAAATAAACGAAGAAAACATATAAAAAATTTCACTGACAAAGAAAAATGAAATAAAGTAAAATAAAGTTAGCACATATATTGGTAAAGTTAAAAGTATGAAGGAAAGATGAGAAGAAATAAAAGAGAAACTAAAAAAATATATTGACTGAAGTGAAAAGAGCATGCAATAAGTAGATGAAATACTAAGTGAAATACAGAATGTGTAGAGATTCAAGTTTTTCAATTTTAAAACTTACGAAAACATTAGGTTCAAGCGGTATCTGTGTCCTGCTGTCTCCAGTAGACAGCTGTCCATCTGATATTTTATCAGGATTCGATTTTTCTCTAGCTAATTCATTGAACGGTCTTGAATTAATTGATGGATCATTTTTCGAGAGATTTGCAGGAGCATCCGGAGAAACAAGCGTTGGAAGAGAAGATGTTGCCCGTCCCAGTGTTAGAGATGCTGATTTCATCAGCGAAAAACTGAAGACAAAAAGTTTTGAATATTGCGACATTTGTGAAATAATTAAAATATGAATTACTATTTTTTCCAACTAAAAAGTAGAACTTCAAAAAATCTTAAACACTGTAGACTACCAATATTGTTCTCTTCTTTATTTCCTCAAAAGAATTTTTTTCATTTTTTTCTCTCTTTTACACAAATCTTTATTTTAGAAACAAATAAATTTTTGTCACATTATTTAACTCAGTAGGATAATGTAAGTTCTTGCTTACATTCCCGTTCATAATCGCATAACTTTAGACGTTAAATGAAAAGTTAATCCTTAGAGTTATACGATTTGAAGAGAACGATTGGAGAAAAAAGTGACCTCTATCTGATTGAAATCTAAATGAAATTTTGAAATTTCAGTTAAATATAGCTTAAACCGACAATTTAAAAAAAAACTATGTAACTAAAAAGGCTCATAACTAAAAGTTAGCATCTTGGAAAAAAAAAAGAATGTACCCATTTTTCATACTGCGGTAACTGCCAAAATGTCGTGCTCGCCGTTCAGATAACATATCTTCTACTACTTCTTGCTTCTCAATCAAGTATTTGGCACAGTCAGCAGCACTCCATGCCGATGGCAATGCAGCGCTAAATTTCACTTGACACGAATTTTGTTCCTAAAAAAAGTAAAGTTCCTGAGAAATTAAATTGCCATGCTTCCCAGTTCTTCTCTGTTTCATGCTTCACTTTTTTCCATTTAATAAGCATTTTTCTTCTAAAATTTTTAAACAACCTTTTCTAGTAAGAATAAAAGTCCAAAGAAAATTTTTCGAGACTCAAAATAACTCACATCTCCATTATCGCATATGATATTGGCCATATGGCAAACTTCAGAAACCAAACTCTTCAGACTAAAAAGATCTATTAATACACTGACAATATGAAGTCGAGTTTATTAATATGATGAATGAACTTAAATGATAAATTCTTAGCTTCCCAGTTGTTATTTTTTATAACTGATCTTGGACGACAAATTTAAATCCAAATGGAATGTTGTCCCGAAAACTTATTTGTTCATACTAATAGGGAATTGCAACCAACCGTTCAGGATCTGTGGTACACATTGTCCAAACTCGATGAGCTGGTCTAGTGGGCGAGAGCATATGATAAAGAGGTCGACTAAGTACTGACGAATTACTGTCTCCCAACTCGCATAAAACCTGAAGATTTGAGTACACTGTTCATTCCTTCTCTAGAATGAAGCCCATTTTTGGAAAGAATATAGATTACGAATGGTTCTAAAGAATAAATCTAATTACTTTTTAAGTAATAAGTTTATTTCATTATTTTTAAAGATAAATAAATATAAGAAAAAATCCTCTCTATTTTTTTCAACCAAATCTTCCGAAATATGACACTACGGGATTGCTGTAGTATTAAAATGGTATTGAAGGATTATCACATTTCACTATGGAAATAAAGGCCTTGTCAGTGTCAAATATAACGTGAATGTTCGATAGCGAACGTTTTCAGCTTTAAAGGAAGTCAGTATCCGCGTTTAAAAATGTGTCCCTAGCATACTATTGTCTTTCTTATTTTTTTAACAAACAAATGTTCATAAAAAGTGAACTGAATTATTCGAAATTTTAAGTAGCACATATAGAGATGTTTTACTCGTCACGATGAATACAGAAAACTTACCCGATGTATATTATAGTGTTAAGAAATAAATAAAAATTTTATGCCTCTAATTAGGAAATCTGCGAAAGAATCAGTTTTCTTTTAAGTTTCACTGATTAGTAATTTGAAATTTAAATTAGAAAGTAACTTGAAAAAGTTAACTTGTTACTAAAAAAAAACAATTAGTTGAGAGAGATAAATTTAAATGAAATGCAACAAACTCTGTTAAGTCTTGAAATAAGCAAACGATCCGGTTCATTCAGTTCCTCAAGACGTTTCCGAAGGAGATCAACCAAGTGGCATTCCAGCTAAAAAATTGAAACTAAATATCAGCTTTCTAAACAAAATAATTCCTAAATTTGTAGAAAAGAAACTCAAATAAAAAGCAAAAATAGTTGCTTTGAATGTTCCTTCGATGAGCAATTTTTTTACATCATTTCTTATTTTGCTTTATCAATAACGATGAGGAATATTAATGTTTTTTGATAACCAAGCATAGTTAATTTTGCAATAGAACTTTAAAATTTTTAGAGTGCTTGTAACATACTGTAACAATCCAAATTTCCCAAAGATCATTTGTTATTCAAAATTATTAAGTCTTTTCACATTTTCTTTCCATCTAGTTTGTTAACTTTGCATCTATTATTTTTTTACTGCTAGCGAAATATGCTTTGAACATTTGCAATTTTGCAAGAATTTTGCCTGCTGTTATACAATTTGAATCCTTCAATAGACTAATTATCATTCGACTCAGCAAAAAAATTATAAGACTAAACTGTCAGATTTTGATATTCTAACAAAAAAGTGATCTAGACAAGCTGAGAAATGATTTGCTAAATTCATCTAGATTAACTATTTAATCTAGCATTTTCAAAAATGAAGTGTAAACAAATATACCATCATTACCCACTAGAAATTTTGTGCAATAATATCTTAGAAAATGGTTACACGCACAGTAGCGGTAAATTCACGTATTTGCATTTCGAATTCTTTAGCAAGATTAGACCGCGTAGAGCATCTTCCTTCCAATGCCTGCATTGTTGAACGATACAGCTCTTGTCGATCCCATTTGCCACTCCGATGCTCCGTGTGTCCGTTCATCAAATGACAAACACTACAAAGAAAATACCATTTGGAATCAGATAGAATATCAATAATCATCAACTGAAATATACTGTATTCCCTTGATCCTAATTAAGAATCTTGTCAAATTATTCTGCAAAGTTTTTCTGCAATCATAACTGCAGTGTAGCAGTATGTCGATGGATAAACATATAGCTTTACTTCAATTACTAAACAAAATTCTATTGATTTAAAGAGAGAATAAGGTGTACTAACTTATCAAATTGATTATCATAACTGAAATAATATAGAAAATAAATTAGAATGAAATTTTGGTAAAATCCTCAAATCCTGGAAAGCGCTGAAATAAGATGAAGTCTAAAATTTCAGAATTTTTCTAATACTGCTTGGGAAATTTTTCCTTGAGAAAAAAACTTAGCATTGAGCAAAATTTTAAAAAGAAATATTTTAACACAACCGATTAGCTCGCTCCAAATGTCCTTTCTAATAATTGGGTTGCAAGTTTTTATTTTATTAAAAATATCTGACACTTCTTTTTCCTTTTCATATTCACTTTGGTTCTATTTCATCCCGATGAATTTGATGAACCTTATTCTTGCTTTGTTAATTTTTAGATTGAAATGTGAAACTACAACTTAGAGACCAAGTGCAAATTCTCAAGAGTAAATGGAAAGACACATAGACAAACGAAATAAATGAGAAGACGAAAGGATGAGAATAGTTGGCGATAAAAAACAAATATAATGGACAGTGATGAAAAATGCTTATTTGTTTTTTATAGACTAAAAAGCACCAAGGAATGTCGGACTATATAAGCCACGCTTTGAGCCATTTTTTTCCCTTCGATTCATGGACTCCATTTTTCCAGCTCATCTCCTCGAATATTAATAGCTGAGATATCAGATTTCAACTTTTCTCCTCACTTCTTTCATTTCATTATTCCGGTAACAAACCAGTCATCATCTCCGCCTTTATCATTGACGGTCATCAATTATTATCCGAAAAAATATTTTTTAGTTGAAATTCTCATCTCACATTAAAATTTTTTCTTTTTAATTGGTTTTAAATTTGTCCACAATCTTTATCTTTTCTACAACCGATCCTTCAATGCTCAATGCTTTTTTAGTCACCAAATAGGGAACACAGATTGTACTTGGAAATATAGTCAAGACACTAGCAAAAATCATTTCGTTTAATAAATTCGTTTTGTGACATGTCAATAATTTGGATAGTTCTTTGAAAATTAATTACATAGTACCTACTAAATTAGCCTAAGCCATAGTTGACTAGTTGTTGTCTCCATTCTACATACCAGCGAAATAACCAGGCCAGATATTGCGCATGAAAAGAACATTCAAATCAACGATGCCGTTTCCCATCTAAATTGAGATGCCTTCTCAAATAGATTTTGTTAGGCACCGTTTATGATGTACTAAAATATCCATGATTAGTGGAAACAAAACAATTTATCTATTCAATGGATCCCATAGGCGATCCATTGAATAGATAAATTGCTTTGTTTTTAATTTCAATATCATCGAAAAAAAAGATACTTGATTAAGTGATATCAATACAGTTAAGATAGTCTCAATAAAAGATGAAGGGTTAAAATTTGAACTCTAGCAAAAGAGATTTCGACTGGAAAAAAGATGGAAATTCCGCCAAATCATCATCTTTCTTAAAAATAAACGTGAAATGATTAAAATTACTCTTCCAAAAAAGGTGAGCGTTTTATAATAAAGATAATATAATGACAAGAGACAAAATTAACCAAAGTTTTTTTTTTCCTTAGACAACTTCAATGATAGCATTCTTCAGTAACATTTGCAATTCTGGCGCTTTCATTTTACATCCATAATGCATGATACTGCTTGACATATGCAATCAAAAAGATGGACATCACAATTCATTAACTTAACGAATTTCGTGAGCTGGACTGTTTTAACTTCAATTCAAATTATTACTTTCTCTTACCTTAATTTACAAGCTATTTTTCTTTCAATATGTATCCTGTACAACTTCGAATCTCTAACAGAATATGATTTGGATCCACAGCTAACATTTTGCCAGAAGTGCAATATTTTTACCAAGTTTAACAGAGCTACACATCAATATTGCTATGAAAGTAAGTTTTCTGAAAAATGACCCAAATATTCCATTGAATAAATTATTTCAGTTCAGCTTACAGCTCGAATATCGGAACTTCGCCTGCTGATGTTTTTTTTTTCTTTTTGTCTGTTAATTTCACCAGTACTTCAAATCTTGTAAATAAATAAAAAATAAAAAAGCTTCCAAAGAACAAACAATAAATTATTTGGCTCTACAAATTTATAATATCTTCTTTGGCTTCTTCCTCCTCGTCCTATACTTCTGCATGGTAGAAAATGGAATTTGATTTTAAAAGGCTTTATTATTATTAATTTATTTAAGCGACTGTTCAATGAAATTAAAAAGAATCTGTACTTTTGCCAACACATTTAAGAAAAGCATACAGATGTTTTCATTATGAATGAGAAGTGTGAAAAAGGCAAAGAGATATGGTTAGTGACAGCCGGGTATAAATGATCATTTTATGTGACGAGAGGCTCTCGATCCGCTTCTTCTCTCCTCTCAGCTAAAAATCTTATTCATTTTGAAATGTGGTTTAGGAAATGCTATTATTGCCATACTAATAATAGGCAAGTTGCGCTAATATTCCTTAAACCTTATGAGGTAATTTTTTATCCATTCTTCGTTAAACAAATAGAACAACGGAGAAGAATACTAACCAATAGAAGTGTCGAAAAAAGTAAGACATTCTATTTCATGCTTCTTCATTTCTACACAATTAAATCTATGTTTGAAGTGCAAAATTTAATCTAATCAATGTGTAAAAATAACAATTACAACGACATTGGACAAAATATTCACCGTAAAGATCAATCCTGAATATGCAATCGAGAAGGCTATCATTGACGAAAGTGATACAAAGAGATTTCTTTAACTTTTGGAAAAAATGCAAGCATCAATTGATTCCTGGATCTGTAATGTTTAAAATATTACAAAGGTCAAAACAAATTTAATCACCCCTACTACTTTCCCTTTTTTCTACGCAGTTATCCATTATTATGTTTCGATTCTAAATGAAGGCACTGACAATTAGATATCAGTTACAATTCTCAATTCTTTCTTTCATTCCATTTCCAACTTATTATCTTGATTATAGCATTGTAGCACTCCATTTTGTGATGTAGCTTGAGTTTTTGCAATGAAAGATGATGAAAACACATGTCAAATTTGTATTTCAAATGCAAATTAATTGTGCCAGCCATTGATGTCTACTTTCGTGCATGTATCTTTCTTTCCATCTACCACATCAATTCATGTCTAAATACTTCTCTGATCTTTATCCTTTTTTTTCCTATCACCTACCATAAACCATCCACTTGTCAATATTTACCAAAAAAAAAAGAAAAATCAATCATTAGTAAGTACAATTTTTCATTCCCCATTGCTCAAATAAATATTTCCTTTTCAGTAAATTGTTGACATTTCAAAGCCATCAATAATTTTTCTAATTAATTTTAACAGCAAAAAGGGACAGAAAGAGTCAATTCCATATATAATTGTGAATTTGAAGTGATTTTTTTTCTCGCTAAAAAATAAATCTTTTTTTAGTGCTATGAATTTTGTTCACAAATATTGCACAGTATTGTAATGCGTGCAGTGCACAGCATCTTTTGATAATAAGAAAAATTGATCAGTTATTTGCAAGAAAATTTTTTAACTAAAGTTTGTTCAACATTACAATGCTGTTACCATAATCACTTAATACCTTGAATGGATCATTATTGTTTCAAAACAAATTTTTCCTATTAACTAACATTTCTCTTGAAAAACAACTCCGATTTTTTTAGGAAGCTTCCCAAAAAAATCACACAGCTATTCACACCTATAATAATCACTCATAAAATAGTTCATCAGTTTAACGGAAAAAGAAAAATTACTGCTCAACAATTTGGAATTCTAAGGTTAATGAATGAGTACTATTCAAAAAAAGAAAAAACTGCACTCATCCACATGCATATCGTGTATCTAAAATTCAATGCTCGCTTCGTTTTACTCACTGCGTGCTATATAAGCAAATGGAACACTTCAATTTCACTTGCGTGTGTCGCAAATCTTGATGACAATCGAATTTAAAAACAAATCCACTTCTATATCTAACACATTAATAATCTTAACCTGTTTAAAGAGGAACAGATGTTTGATACGCTATGACATACTCAATGATTTCTAGCATTCTAGCTTACTTTAATAATTCTTCGTTTTTGGTGGATATATAATTTTGGATTTGGACGGTTTAAATAATTCAATATATACTGAATTACTTAAACTGTCCAAATCCAAAACTATCTAATCTAATTAATCATTTTTGTCGCTCCCTGGAATTTTATTCCTTTTGTTGATAAAAAAAATCTCTGAAAAAAGGCTTTTGAAAAATAAGCCTTTAACTCTCCTTCAGTTGATTCAAGGCTGTGCATTTGAAATGAGCTAGCTTTTCCTTTGAATTCATATTTTATTCATTGCTACTAAAAAAAATTGCTTCTTCTATAAGGTGAAAATAATAGATGCTAACAGAAGAGTAGAACTCATATCTATTTGTCCAAAATCATTTAATTGTCCAACTTTCAGCTTCAAAAATTTGCTTAACTGGTGAAGATGACATGTGAAGTGGAAATCGGAAGGAAATAGAAAAATTTAATTTTAGATGAGAATTAATTCTGGCATAGTGAAATATCAATTTATGTAAATTAGCAGCATCTATAAAATTGAATCAGATGTTTCGAATCGGTATATTAAAATCTCATCGTCGTGACACTAAATCTAAGCCAGATTCAACATTTTGTTGAGATGTCTTATTATTCCACATTTTAAACTATTAGTTCAGTAGCTGAGAATCCCATTCCCCACTAATGTTTACTATTGTCAGAAGCTAAATTACTACATAACAACTTTAACAGTTTTATGATAATATTTATAGGTCAAAAAGACAATATAGGCTTCCCAAAATGATTAACTCACTTATGCTTAATAAGCATTTTTCAATAAGAGAAACAGAGATAGAAAGGAAAAATTATATATAATCCTTCTATATGTCCAAACTTGTCCTAAAAACATAGGAAGTGAAATGATTGGGACGATTAGTTCTAAGAAACAACAAATTAGTATTATTATTTCAAGAAAAGTGGGTATTATAAATTGCTCTCTCTAAAAAGATGGATGAGATGGAAAATTTAGTAAGCATAGAGTGAAATATTGTGGCCCTTGTCTCTTGACTTAACTTTATTCACAGTTATCGATCATGGCATAATTTATTCAATCATGGCATAATTTAGCATCCACACTTTGTCATACTTTTCCAATTCGAGGGGATAAAATGTGGATGCTTAATTTTACGTCAATATTTCTCCTGCCGAGGCATTTTCTGACCTGACATCCATTTCATTTCCTGACTATATGTTTATTCGATATTATTTAAAAAGTCATATAGTAATGTTCCATCTCTCTTTCCACTTCTTTTCTATATACTTACTGATCACATGTCTTGGAATTTTAGATACTTATTTGACTACTTGACAATGACTATTTGAATTGAAGTCTGCACCCTTACTTTTTGGATAATCCGAAAAACCATTACCGGAAAACTCTTATTCATCAGTTTTATTCTTCGTTTTCAATAGATAACACTAAAAAGGATAGTGGAAAAATAAGCAGAATAATGCCATTATCTCATTTTTATAACTTTTGCTAGCAGTAGAATAACTTTTTATATTTAAATAATACTAACTTATCGAACAATATCCATCAAATATAAAATACATGGTTCATTTTTTTTCTTTTCGCTTAACGCAAAATACGGACTGCTGAAAAAGGAAGAAGGAAGAAGTAATCTGGAATACGTGTTTTACATAAAACGATAGATTTTTCCTGATTAATTATAAATGTATACGTATTGATGAATAATGGTGAACAATATATAAAATTAATTCCTTAATTTTAATACGGTTCAGTTGAAGGAAACATAGCAAATTTTATTTCGAATTCTAAATATCTTTTTTATCTGTTTGCACTAATTATTCCAAATAATTGCTCATAAAACTGTTCGCTTCTAAGGAAATGCTGAACGATAAAAAAAACAAATCGCAAAACATATGAAGAAGAGAGATATACGGATAGCGTGAAAGTAAAAACATCATTAGTAGAAGAAAGAATAGATTGAAAACAGATGAGACTAACAAAGGATAGATTGCTCTCAATACCCGGCTATTCATTTACAACAACCTGGAAGTTCTAGAGAAGTTTTACTGGTTATATATTCATTTAACTCTTCGCCATTACTTTTCATCTGTTAAATGAAAAATTCAAATTTCTTATTGCATTATTTACAAATATTCACAAATGCTATTCTTCCGTCATCAGTAAACAACAAATCGTTTTTCGAATTTGTTCGCATAATAACGGCATGAATGTGCGTGAAATTATGATTTCTTTCAGCTTAAACTATGCTGTCTTTGTGATGGGCATTCTAGCTATTATTATTTTCTGTATTACGGAATTAATAAAGCACGGCACATCGATGACAATCAATATTGGTGATCCTCAAAAAATGGTACATAGCAGTTCTGAAGAGCAATTGATCCTTGAGAAGCTTCTCAAAGATTATGATCAACGTGTTCGTCCACCACCAACGAATAGTTCAGGTATAATTAAATGCTCAATTATTGCTTTGGCAAAACAAATTTATGCGTCAAGCAATTTATATATACATTGCACCATCCTTTGTGCTACACCATCTTTATTTCAAAATTTTAGTGAGAAATAAAGTCCTGCAATTATTAGAATATACTTAAAATAGGAGCTAATAAAAACTGACTTAAAACATCCCCTACTTATCTAATCCATTCTAAATTTTTCCAGGCCTTAGTAATGCACTTACAAGAGAACTGTAATCCAACAATCCTTTATGAAGATATTAGCTTTACAGTTACAACTAAGTAGTCTTGACATTAGAATAGGGAAAAGTTTTCAAATAACAATAAAACTTTTATTGACCCACACAATTTCATATTAAAACTTTTCTTCGCATGCTGAAAAAAATAAGATTGGCAGAAAAAAGTAAAATATACGAAGTTCTTTTCATTTAAATTGAAATCAGTTCAGCCAGAAAACAGATAGGTCACCACGCAAAACAGAAAAAAAGCATAGCTGCAGAGATTGGATCTCAAGTTTTGTTTTTTTCCTACAGCTGAGGAAAAAAAATTTTTGGGGAAAATTTTCCATGAATTCTTTATTTTCATGAAAATAAAAATTTTCATGATAAGAAAAAAAATCTTATTGTGAACAGTATTCAAACAGATTTCCTTATTTTTTCTTCTATATGCATTCTTTCTATTATCATATTTATCAGTTGTTGATGAATGTTAGCATGTTAGTTGATGTTGAATATTGTTGATGAACTGAATATCGAATGTTGATGAATATTAGCTAGTTGCTTGATGAATAATATTAGCATTGAATTCTGCTTCAAGTAGATTCTCTATTGTTTCTATGTTTGCTGCTTTGCATTATTTATCAAAACAATTGTTTTATCTTAATATTCTTCCCCCTGGAACAATTCATGGGCAAATCTGAATTCTCATTAAACTCAAAATTCGTAAAATAAAATTTTGGATCCGTCAAAACGCTCTTCAATCTATATTTTTCGTATTTTATGCATAACTGTGTATTCTGTTTACTGAATCTTAGGAGAACATAATATCAACTAAACGCTGAACAATGAAAGCCGGAAACATTTCGATTCTAAATTTGAAGTAAAAAGATAGATGCCCAAATATTATTTTCTTATAAATGTTTGTCGTTTTTTATTTTTCAGCAGCTAGTGGACCTGTCATTGTTAAAGTAAACATTATGCTACGAATGTTAAGCAAAATCGATGTTGTAAATATGGTATGTCTTTTCTTTTAAAATTGCTTTTTAATAAAATCAAAAACAAATGCCAAAAATTGATACAGTTAACAAATTAAAAAAGCATATTAATATGTTCATAGAATAAGGAACAATTAATTTTGACAAAACTAAAGTTCTTACATTCTTACAAATTAGAAAGTATTTAGAAACTGAAAAGATATTAATTTGAAAAATGTTAAATATTACTGAAAAAGAACATTTTGCTTCCAAAAATTATCAAAGATATGTTGCAAAAGTCTTTCACAATCTCTAGGAAATGTTCGAAGTTTAAAAAGATACAAGGTTTGAAACAATGCATTTAGAATACTTAATAACGTATTTAAAACTATCGCAACTTCAAAAATCCCTTTTATTTGAATTAATCTACTGTTCAATATTTTTCCAACCTATTGCTCATTAATTCTGATTTTACTCGGAATTACAAATTCTATAAGTAATTACAGGAATATAGCATGCAGATAACGTTCAGAGAAAGATGGCTAGATCGTAGGTTAGCTTATGAAAATATGCACATCACCAATATGCCCAATTTTCTTACGGTTCCTTATATCAAAAACAATATTTGGATGCCTGATTCATTTTTTCCGGTAAGTAAACAAGTAAAAAACTTCCAAATATTTTTTTTCCTCCAAAAAATGATTTAAAAAAATTACAAACATTTTTTTCCAAAAAAATGATTCTAAAAATGTTTCTTAATTCATCTGAGTAAATAAACTAGTAAAACTATCTTAGATGTACGTACTAATTTGAGGGATCAAGGAATTATTTCAGACAGAGAAGGCAGCACATAGGCATCATATCGATACAGAAAATATGTTCTTAAGGATATATCCAAATGGACAGATACTATACAGCGTACGGTTATCACTAACACTATCATGCCCGATGCATCTACAACTTTATCCTCTCGATGTGCAATATTGCGATTTCGATTTAATCAGCTATGCTCATACTGTTACCGTATTATTTCCTTTCTACTCAAAAATCATTTTTGAATTAATGTAACTAATTTAAATGTTAATATACTTTTGATAAAGAGAGGAAAGTTTTTTTTCTTGTGTATAAATTATATTGAAAATCATTTGGTCCAAGTTAACCATTTCATCCAAAAAAGACCTTCCAAATTAACTGGCTATCATAATTTCTTGCTTGTATAACAAGTTTGTTAATAAGCTCAACGATATGTATTTAATGAAAGCAAAAACAAAGTTTTCTAAAATTTTCCATTTATATCTACAATTTTCACTTTATTTAGAAAGCAGCATAATTAATAAGAAAAACAATAGTAGATAATAACGTCATTGAAAATTTCAAAATATTAAAAAGTCGTAAAAAAGAAATATAAAATTCACAACAAGGAAACAGAACAGAAAGTATTCGATGGAAAGTTTCTTCTGATATGAAAAATTTTCGAATTTTCAGGATATTGTGTATGAATGGGAAAAAGATGGAGGACCGCCAGTACAAAGAAAACCTGGTGTCGGCAGTGACTTGCCTAATTTTTTGCTTACAGCGATAGAAACTAACCATGAATGCACCAGTCATACTAACACAGGTATTCCCACTTTTGTATTTGTTATAACCGAAATATTACGGCGTAGTCACTATTAGTTTGTAATACAATAGTACCTGACGTGACCATGCATCATGTACTATTGTATTACAAGGAGCTTCATGATAGCATCCGTGAAATCAGTCCTTTCACCAAGCCTACGTGTCAAATCTTAATGTATTAGCTATAACTTCCTCCCGTTAGCTTGTGATCCCAAAATATATGGTATCTTTTTTTATTCCTTAATACAATCTACTTGTTTCCTTCTTCCTTCTTTGCAAAATAATAAAGTGCATTGGCGGGTTTTGTGGAAATTTATTATCTTAAGAAAAGTTAAGACATATGAAGTCTAATTGTTTGGAAATCTGATATTATGCATTCCTGAAAAGATTCATGATTATCTTCGGAACTTCAGGGACCTATGCTTGCTTAAGAATGCGTCTCGAGCTTTCGCGTCAATTCAGGTTGACTTTTTACTAATTTTGAGCTGTAGCCAGCAGATATAATTCTGGAACAAAGAAATAAGGTTTCTTAACTAATTCCTTATGTATTGGGTATAATCAACGAAGAAAACATGTTTATTCTGCATTTGTATACCAAAAGTTTCCAATAAAGGGGCCAAATCAAAATTTGCTTATTAATATACCTTAATATTAACTGCTCACTTAGAAAAAATCTTTCAGCTATTATTTAATCCAACTGTACGGTCCAACAACAATGATCGTAATTGTCAGCTGGGTTAGCTTCTGGATTGATATACATTCAACAGCAGGCCGTATTGCCCTTGGAGTCACTACCCTACTTACAATGACCACAATGGTAAGCTACTGCTTTTATGTATCGCGGAAAAAAAATTTTTGGTTGATTAAATATTGAAATTTGAATCAACTGCCAGTTTTACCAATTTATTATGCAATTATACTAGCTTCCTAAAATTTTTGTAAAGAGTTATTTCGTTAGCATTAAAATTTGAAGTTTTTAAACGCTTCGATTAGCCAAAATCCAAGTAAAGTTAGAACACTGTTATAGCTACCTAATCTTTTTGAAATAAAAAAAAAAACATTTCAGACGTCATCTATTAATGCAAAGCTGCCTCCAGTAAGCTATGTAAAAGTAGTGGACGTTTGGCTAGGCGGTGAGTTATTATCTTTTTTGCTCCCTAACATTGAATTCCAAAAATTTTTTCTTGGAATCAGCTGCTATATAGACAAACAATTTCCAAAAATGAAAATTCTTTGTAAATATATTGCGCACCAAAAACTTCATTTAAATTTGTGGAAGGGAAGAATAAATACATAACTTTCAGCTTGTCAAGCATTTGTATTTGGAGCACTTCTAGAATATGCTTTTGTCTCTTATCAAGATAATTGCCTTCAAGAGAAGAGAAATAATATATCAAGAAAAGGACGTCGAAGAATTGATAAACGAAGCATTGAAAATCAACAAATCTACCAGCAGCAATGTACCTGTTATTTGGTGAGCTGATAAGACTTCTACTGAGAATCAAAAGCAGAAATAGAAATGCTGCAAATCTGAAATCTCAATTTAAATCTAAATCTGAAACAAATTCTCATAAAGCGATAATCTGTTAGCATGTTGAAATTTGAAACTTCATGAAGATAATAAACACAACTACAAGGAAATGAAATGAGGAATTGAAAAAGGGAGAAAAGCTGAACTTCCGAAAACCCGCAGATCAACTTCCCATTGAGATTAAGTATCTTACGAAACTTTACTATTAAAGAGTTAACTTTTTTAGAAATATCTGAATATAATATCTCTTGCAGTTATCAGTGCATTCACGTGAAAGGGTGGTGGATCGTATGAAGCAACTTTTCATGAGGCCCACTTATTTTCCGGCTAAAATTGATTTCTATGCTCGATTCTGTGTACCGATTGCATTCACTATATTTAACGTTATTTACTGGACAGTGTGTTTTGTGATGACTTCTGAATATGGCCCCAAAAAATGATTTTCATAATCGATTTTTTATGTAGTAAATTCGTAAAACTAATAAATGGAACTAAAGAAAATCGAAACCTGATTGAAAAAATTGATGGTTCTATCTAGAAATACTTCGGAAATAATTTTCAATATCAAGTTTATTGTTGCATAAAAAATTCTTTCTTGTACTTCTAGCAGAGAGTTAGAAATTACCCGTTTATCTTTATTGAAAATATATAGTTATCTATCTTGAAATTATGAATAAAGATGGTTAATACGTTACTTTATTGCATAAGCTCTTTGATCAATTACTAATTTGGAATCAATCAACTAGTACTACAATAAGAAATAGATAACACTAAAAAACGAATATACTTTAAGATGCGAAAACGCCCAAGATTTCTCTACGTAACCGATTTTTTTGTATGATCTCTATCATACAAAAAAATTGGTTACCAGATATTACGTTCCGATATTTATCCTTCGGACTTTGATCAGCACTCAGTAATGAGGCGGTGGATAAAAAACAAAATAACAGAGAAAGGAAAGATCATGGTAATAACAATAACACGATAACTACCATATCAAACATCTCCCGACGGCAATCTTAAATTTCACCATTTACAATTTATGAGAATGCAAAGCAATCCTTTAACCAAATCAGTTCAATGAATAAGGCAGTTTTTCATTTTTTTTATTTCTTCAGAATAAAGCTATTTTTGACTGATCATACTTGTTCTACCTACCAACTAAGTTTTATTCTTGTTCTTACTAAAAAAAGAATTCTGTTCTTTTTTTAGTAAGAACAAGAATAAAACAGCACAAACATTTGATTGTAATATATTAAAAAAAGGTTTCTAATCTGAGACAAGAAATACCTGCATACGGTGGCCATGCAGTCACGACACCACCACCAACAGTCTCTCTTTTCACCACTTTTGCTGTTATGGCTACTAATACCTTCTGTCAAACTTTCATTGCCACTGGCACAATTTCCATATTCATCATTTGTAAATGGTGCACTACAATCATGGCACTTCATTACTGTTGATTTCGTTATTGTTGTTGTTGTTGCTTCTGATATCGATGTCATCATGTCAACATTTCTAATCTTTCTAGTTTATTAATTCCATTTGTCGGAATCAAAATGAACAACTTTTGGGTTTGGTTAATATATTTCCAGCAGTATCTGCAAACATAAAGGGTTACGCGGTTTTCACGGATATAAAAATGGCATAGTGGCTGTTCAGAGTATTGTTTTCAAACAAAATTATGAAAATATAGGAATCAATTTCTGGATCGAAGTCTTAAATCTTGCTGTAAGATCAATTTAGAACGAAAATAATTTTGATCAGTGAAATGATTTTGTTCGAAAAAATTCACTGTGTTCACGTATTATTTGCTGCATGAATTTTTAAGAATTAATCTTGAAATTCGTTCGTTTTAAATAAAAGAACAAGTAAAATGTTACTAAGCTAAGTAAAACAAAGCCAGTGCTTTAATACCAAATCCAACCATCACGTATGTTTTCTGAATGATTTACCAACATCACATTTGTAATAGCAAGAAAAAGATATGAATAGGAAATCAAAAGACATTTTTTTTCGAGGCGTAAGCTTTGTTTAAGTTCTTTAGATAAAAAAAAAAGAAAATCAAGTAATGAATGACTGAATATGTTACGATCATCAAATTATGCATTAAGTACTTGAAAAATTTTAGTTTCTTTTTGACACTTTAAAAACGAACTAACTTGCTTGAACAGATGAAAGGATAAATCGGATCAAAAGAATGAGAAAATAAACACATGTTAATAAATAAATGTGAATGAAATTTTTTAGAAATTAGCTCAGAATAAAAAGGATTCCGAAAAATATTCAATCCGGAAAGGAAAACAGCCCTTTTCAGAGATCCTGGAACTGAAGAAGTTGAAAAAAAGAATAGCAAAGTTACCACGCATTTCCCCACTATCAACCGCCAAAAAAGCGCAAATAAAATCTTACCTGTGAACAACCTTTCTTCACAGAACGCGCTTTGAAATTTGATACGTCTCAATCTTTCTTGGCAATTTTATAAGATCAGAAATTTTATTAATTTTATTTCTCATATAATTTTTTTTGCTAAATTCGAAAATATCATGCTGTTGCAATTGATTGCAAAGTTATCTTTCAATTTTTTTATCTGATGGATACTATGAATACTATAAAATAAAGTCAAAATTTATTCCAAAAGCTGTACATAAATTATTCTGCCATAAGAGTTAAATGTAATATCAAAAAATGCAATATTATAAAACACAGCACAGTATCATTTCATAAGGTAATACAAAATAAGACTCATTACGCGAAGTATCCACTTCAAAAAACACAGGAAGGAATGAAGAAGGAACCAAAAATGATGAATAAAGAATAAACATTTCCCCACATCATCTGAATAAGAACAAATGGAATGTTTTTAATTTTCCAATCAATCAAGAATCAATAAACAAAAAGAGGATAAGATTAGAAAAGATTAAAAATATACTTTTGGAACAAGAAATTCGATAAAAATCTAAATGAATCTGAGAACAATAGTAGTGACATCGACTTGCTACTACTACTTGTACCTAATTCCCTAGACTGCCCATTCCATATTTCTCAGATGTCTCAACTTTCAAATTGTTATGATAGTTTGCTTATTATCATCTCGAGATTCTCTTCCCAAATGATGAAATAATATTTTATGCAATGCTGAAAAAGATATTAAATGCTGACCTACGAAATTAACGAAGAACGAGAAAAAAATTTTCGAGGTGATACAAATTTATATCATGTATATTGGATAAAAGATGAACACTCAAAACGTTTTGTATCGCGCAATATACGAAATAAGAAGTGATTCTACTGAACAGTAAAGACTGTAAAAGCCGAAATTATAACTGAATGAATGCAGATAAATAAATGTTTAATTATAGATTAAAAGTGCTGCTGAAGATATCACAAATTATAATAAATTCAAGGGATAAAAGAAAATCAATAGTCGATTTCCTTCTGCCTCGAATGAGAATGATAACAAGATAAAAGTTCGTGACAGCGTA